>DF362881.1:0-39818 GCA_000787875.1 Solanum virginianum
TTTGAATGTACTAAGTATGTAGGATGCAATGCAACAAGATATAAGTCAGTATAATCAAAATGCATAGTAATAGGCAATAGAAAAGTATAATATCAATATGGCATACATAATCAATGCTTAAAGTAAAAGATGCTTGTAAATCATATAATTTGCAAATATGGATTATATATGTAGGAAGAGACCATACACAGCCCAAGCAAATTATGGACTGAACTCCAAGGCATGCCACCCTCTTGGAAGGTGATTAAGTTACATATCCCTCAATGTGGTAGTATGGGCATGCCATCCCTCGACAAGGTGATTGAGGTACATACCCCTCAATGTGGTAGTACAGACATGCCACCCCCTGACAAGGTGATTGAGGTACATACCCCTCAGCATGGTAGTATGGGCATGCCATCTACCGACAAGGTAATTGAGGCTTGTCACCCCCTCAACAAGGTGGTTGGGCATGCCACCCCCCAGCAAGGTATGGTCAACTTGCAACACGATAGATACTTTCATGAAATCAATACATACATATAATCTCTTAATCATCATATAGTCACTTGATTCATAACTCATGCAATAGATCATCAATACCTCAAGAATTCTTGTCAAGATATTTTATCAAACACTTGGAGGGTATGCAATGCTAGTTCAAAATCATGCAATCAAGAGTGTAATAATGTGAGAAAACTTACTGTACATCAACCCACCAACACATAGTAAAATTCTCATGCAAGATACCTTGAAACCTCTCATCAAATCTCATAATGGATCATAGATACATATCTCAAAACATGTATAAACAATTAATATTTTATCAAACCCCAACATAGTTTATCATCAAACTTTATAATAAGAAATACCCATAGATAATCCAACTTGAAAACATGCAATTTATATAAAAAGGAAGGTTGGGCACCATAGGTGAAAGAAACCAATAGATGAAACCCACATACCTCAAACTTGAGTTTTCTCAATGAAGTCTTGAAGGAGACTTCAAGCTTGAAGAGAACCCTTGAGATCCAAAAATGAACTTGGGACACTTGAATTTTGGATGAAATACTTGGCTAAGTGTTAGAGAGGGTTATGAGAGTGTTTTGAGTGATATAGTGTTGAAAAATGGCTAATTATAGGTGTGTCTACGCATAAGAGGGCATGACCCCAATACCTCCCAATACCTTAGGCCGAAATAGGATTTTGGAGGAGCAAATAAGACCGTTCTGCACCCCTGGCGCATCACTGCCAAGGCGCAGGTCGTCTCTAGAATCCACAAATTTGGAAAATTAAAATTTTGCTACGGGTGCTCTAAAATCAGGGTTATACCCATCTCCCACTCAATGTTTTTCCCCGATCATGAATATGAAGTCGAATTTTTGATATCACGCATGGATTTTGAAATATATAAAAATTACAATTATGGATATTTCTGAGGCACATTTTCGGGCACTTTTGGGGTGTTCAGGCATGAAATGTAATAGAATTATACTATTATAGTCTTTGATAATGAGATTTTGGATTGAATAATTGTAAATGTTGTGAATCCTTGACTTGTGAAATAATTATAGGACTGTGAATACTTGTGAAATTGTGGATTATCTAGTTTTTGATTGATTAGGCTATTGATTAAAGTAAGTGGACCCTAACCCTTGTTGAGTTGATTTTAACTTATTATTTTCTTTTAATGTGAAACTTGGGGGTTAGCGAATTATTCTAGTGAATATGATTTAGGTAATGGGAAGGTGGAAATGATAACATGTATGCCTTGAATCATGAGATAATGCCCATTATTGTTGACTTAACTTGTGAGATATTATCGTCAAATGAGCTTGTGATGCCTTTGTTGATAGTGTGAAGGTGTTCATGATGTTTTAATTGTTGAACTTTGAATTATATTACATGGATTTATCTATTGAATCTCTTATGTGAAATGTTGAGCTAAATTCTATATTGAGATGTTGTTGGGAATTTTGAAACTAATTGCTTGTGAAGTACGAACTCAAATGATAAATTATCCTAAACTATGATGACTAAGGCTAATTAAAAGAGTTGATCTATGTTAATGTTATGGTTATTGTGTAATATATTAATGATGACTCAAATATTGAAATATAATGAAATGATTAGTCAAATTGTGGATTGGTAATACATGTGATCTTGCGAGACATATGATAATTATATTGTGATGGCTTTTGTATTGACTTGCATTCAACATGAAGATTGATTTGATATTGAGGCACTGATGATATTGAGATGATGATGAATTTATGACATTGATGATATTGATGTGTATATTGAGATAGTGATGAGGCTGGATTATATTGAGAATACTTGTGTACTTGTGATTTACTGTTGTTGGTTCATTGAAATATATGATGCATATGGACATCCTGCATCATTTTATTTCCATGAACATATCTATTGTGCATTGATTATATGTTTGTTTGATGATCCATTGAAAATAAAAAATTACAGGAAAATGGTTCCGGCTAGTGAAAAGAAAAGAAATAAAAAGTCGAAGGAAAATAGTTCTTGCTAAGTATAAAAGTAATTGCCGAAGGGAAATGGTTCCAGCGGATACATGGTCCATGTGTGGCCCCCATGGGTTCCGGTCTAAGTTTATTAGAAGATGTGTATTGTAGGACAGACATGTATCATGATTACTTGACATTACATTGCATTATTTACATTTCATTGCATTCTCTCCATCTCATATGATTCCTTCTTTGATATTGTTGTATATATTACGTGTGAGATTGTGAATGCTTTGGAACTTGTATATTTGTAACACACCATAATTCCTTACACCTAGTCTGCAGTAGATGTATAAATAAAACTGAGAGAAAAGCTGAGAAAAACTATAGAAAAGGAATCTACGAGGGTCGTCTATGGCCCATAGAGAGATCTACAGCTCGTAGAATGGGTCTCGTAAAACTCCTAATGACTTGGTGAAATTTTCTAAGTCAGAGAACTATATATGAGATAGTAGATGACACGTAAAATATTCCATAGCTGATAGATTGTTCTTGTAAATTGGAGGATCAAATATCAAATTTTTACTATCATGAGTTACGAGTTAGCAGATGGCTCGTAGAATGTTTTACGACTTGTAGAAGAGGTTTTCTACAAAATTCTAGTAACTCAAATTTCAGAACCCTTGGTTTATGAATGGTCATCTACGGCTCATAGAATGGTCTATGACCAGTAGACGAGTTTCGTGGAATCTGCCAACAGTTTTTAAGAGGGGTATTCTTATCTATTCTTAACCCCTTTTAATCAAATTCTTGGACTTTTTGGATTTAATTAAAGCCCTAAAATAAAACGTAAAGAATATTTTCACCATTGCTCACGCTTAAGGGTTTCTTAAGAACAATAGAGGAGGGAAAAAGAGCTAGGGTTTCGCATTCAAGCGTAAGAACCGACTGAATTCTGATTGTTCCTTCTATTCCTAGGTATATAAGGCTACCTAAAACACAGATTATGTTCCTCTATGTGCCCCATACCCCGAGTTGATAGAGTTGTGAATGAGTTGAGTCTCCAATACATATTTCACTAAGGTATTTCTTAAATTCTAATGTGTTCCTGCGTAATCTTGCATAAATTACTATCTTCATGAATTAAATAATTTAAATACATGATTTTTACATACTACAAAACCCTAGCATGAATTTTTATTATTTTGACACATCACATTTAATTGAGCATGCATGAGTACTATTTAAGCCTAGAGAGCCTATGAAATCCCTAGATGCATTAACCCCATTCTTGTTTCCTGAATGCTATAAGTTAGAATGATGCATGATAGAGTCTCTATGAGTCAAGAGTTGAACCTTAAATAAACGTAACCAAAGAGTCGATAGTTGATGTAATGGTTTGAGTTGATAAATATCCAGATGAGACTAGTTGATTAAGCATGATTGTCTTATGAACATCATGGCTAGGGAGAAGTATCGAGCATCAAAATGAGCAAGAAAGCCCAACTCAAACTCATTAACTACGTTGCCAGCGCAGGTGAGGACTGATGAATATTTCATCAGATGTTCCCTCTTGATTGGAAGTCCCTGAAAGAATAGCAAACTTAATCGACTAGATCCATTTTGGATTCAATTTATTCTTTACCCGCTAAGTACTGAACAACTATGGCAACTTTAGCAATATTTTTATACAATCATTGGCTCATAAGTGACTGTTGTCAGATAAGAGAAACTCCCAAAAAGGTCACAAACTGATAGTACTCTGACTGGATTGGATCAGGTTGATTTGGATTGGTATTGGTAGGTCATTATTTATTCTCTATTCTTGTTTTAGATAGACATTTGATATTTTGATTGAGTATATTTGAGTTTTGCTATTCCATATATATCTATTTGACTCAGCTATTTTACATACCATTATATTCTATGTACTAACATCCATTTGGGCCTGTATCATTTCACGATGTAGAGACAGGTATTAGAGATCATTAACAGGCGCATAGTCGAGGATCTATTCACATCCAGTTGATTGGTCAGTCCTCCCCTACTTTCGGAGGATGCTCTGTTAGATTTTATCTAGCTTGGATTAGCACTTTAGTTCTTTTGATTTGGGTAGCCATGGCCTGTCATGGTACCATCTAGACAACTTAGTTAGAGGCTTCATAGACTAGATTTGGGATTGATGATTTGTATGTTGTCCAACTAGTTTCTTCCACACTAGTCTTGTTAGACTGTTATTATTGTCTTTATTTGAGATTATCCACCTTTATTAATCTTTAGTCTCCCAAACGTTGATTGAATAAATGCGATGAGGCCAAGTGGTTTGCTTAGAGACTAGCAATAGTCTCTGAGTGCCGGCCACGTATAGGGTACCCTCTCGGAGTGTGACAAACTTGGTATCAGAGCACAGAGCTCAAGTGTCCTAGGGAGTCTATGAAGTTGTGTCTAGTAGATTCTTGTTTATGAGTGTAGGCTATAAGACATTAGGAAAGGTTACACTTCTTTTGTATTCTGACTTGTGCTATAGAGTTTAACTCTATGAAAGCTCTTTTCTAATCCGTGTGTCAGGCGTTTGCAAAATTGAGACCATGCCTCCAAGAAGAGCTATTAGAGGAAGAAGGAGGCAGACTAGACAGAATGTTAACCAACCTGAGCCCCAGAATCAGCATGAACCCATAGGCCAGGCCGTCCTTGAAAGGCCCCCACAGGCTGACATCTCAAATGCCGAACTTCGCTAGGCTATCCTTGGTCTAGGTCATGATAACACCTATTGCTAGATGAGGAGCAGGTAGATAGGATGCACATGGTATATCCAGAGTTCGGTAATTCTTGAGGCTACACCCTCTCGATTTCATAAGGTCTACGCCCATTGAGGATCCTAAGAACTACATTGATGAGCTATAAAAGGTGTTCTAGGTGATGCATATAACGAAAGCTGATAGGGCGGAGTTGAATATCTACCAGCTCAAAGGTGTTGCTAGGCTATGGTATGATCATTGGAAGAAGAATCGGGGAGAGGGTTCCCAAATTCTGACTTGGACAATGTTTGAGGAAGCTTTCTTGGGGTACTTCTTTCTGAGAGAGTTGAAGGAGGCCAAGGTAAGAGAGTTCTTGAATTTGAAATAGGGCTCTCTGACAATGAAGGAATATGGTCTTAAGTTCGTGCAGTTGTCTCACTATGCTTCAAAGATGGTCATGGACATGAGAAGCCAGATGGGTCTATACATTGATGGGTTGAACAAATAGCCAAAGAAAGATAGGAGAGGAGATATGCTTGTGAGATATATGGACATAGGTTGATTGATGGTTTATGTGCATCAGGCTGATGAAGGAAGATAACAAGATGGGGAGGAGATCAAGAATAAGAGGCCTAGAACCTCTAGCTATGAGGTAGGGAAGAGAGGGAATGGTAACAAGTTTTAGTCCAGGCCAGGGCCTTCATCTGCCAGTGCACTGACACCCAAAAATTGGAATGAGCAAAAGTCGTAGAATTTCAGATCCCAAGGATCTCATTTGCATGCTAATATGGCTCTCGGTTCACAAGGTAAACTACCATGTGGCAAGTAGGGCAAACTGAACTTAGAAAAGTATCATGAGGGAGGTGATGCATGCTATAACTGTAGCCAAATGGGTCATTTTCAGAGAGATTATCGAAGATGGGCTGACAAGGCCCAATATTCTGCACCAGTGCCACCAGTTAGAGGAAATCATAGGGGTACTACTTCTGGCGCAAGTGGGCCCACAAACTATTTATATGTTATGGGTAGTCGCTAAGATCAAGAAAATTCCCAGATGTTGTGATGGGTATGATTTGAGTCTTTACTCTTGATTGCTATATTTTGATGGATTCTGGTGCCACATTATGGTCTGTGTCTCCTTATGTGGCTAGTAGATTTGATAGAATTCCTGAGTGTCTTCTTGAACCCTTCAATATTTCTACCCCAGTTGGTAAGTCTATTCTAGCTAAAAAAAATCTATAGAGATTGTATAGTGTATGTCCATCATATGGACACTTTTGTTGATTTGGTTGAGTTAGAGATGGTTGACTTTGATTGATTCTTGGGATGGACTAGCTTCATTCCTGTTATTCTTCTGTTGATTGTAGGAATCAAATTGCCAAATTCCAGTTTCCTAATGAGCCTATCATAGAGTGGAAGGGTGATTCTATTGCGCCTAAGGGTAAGTTTATTTCCTACCTTAAGGCTAAAAGTTAATCTCAAAAGGGGTGTATCTACCATCTTATACGATTCAAGTCTGATGATGTTGAGTCTCCTACACTTAGTCTGTTTCGATTGTGAATGAGTTTCCTAAAGTATTCCCTGAGGATCTGCCTGGAGTCTCTCCTGATAGGGAGATTAACTTTGGAATTGGTGTTTTTCTTGACACCCAGCCTATCTCTATTCCACCATATAGAATGGCTCCTACGTAGTTGAAAGAGTTAAAGGAGCAGTTAAGGGATTTACAAGAAAAAGGATTCATAAGGCCGAGTGTCTCCATGGGGTGTTCCGGTCTTGTTCAAGGAAAAGAAGGATGGTTCTCTTAGGATGTGTATTGACTGCCGTAGTTGAATAAGGTGACAATCAAAAATAAGTATCCCCTTCTGAGGATCAACGACTTGCTTGACCAACTTCAGGGCACCATTATTTTTCCCAAGATAGATCTCAGATCAGGCTATTACTAATTGAAAGTGAGGGACTGTGACATCCCGAAGATGGCTTTTTGAACATGATATGGTCATTTTGAGTTCTTAGTGATGTCATTTGGCTTGAAGAATGCACCCATGGCCCTTATGGACATGATAAACAAAGTATTCAGACAGTATCTTGACATGTCTCTGATAGTGTTCATCGATGATATTCTTGTGTATTACAAAGAGAAGAAGGAGCATGCTAATCACCTCAGAACCTCTTTGTAGACGCTCAGAGATAATGAGTTATACGCAAAGTTTTCTAAGTGTTAGTTTTGGCTCAAATCATTGGAATTCCTAAGTCATTTGGTCTCAAGCAATGGAATACGAGTGTACACTCAAAAGATTGAGGAGGTCGAGAATTGGCGAAGTCCTACCTCTTCGACTAGGATAAGAAGCTTCTTGGGTTTGGCTAGTTACTACCATAATTTATTGAAGGGTTTTCTTCCATGTCCGCATTGTTGACTAGACTGACTCAGAAGAAGGTCGAGTTTCAATGGTCTGATGAGTATGAGACGAGCTTCCAAGACCTGAAAACAAGGTTGACTACTACCCTGGTGTTGACCTTGTTCGAAGAAGCTGATGGGATTGTTATCTATTATGATGCCTCAAGAGTGGGATCGGGATGCATATTGATACAGAATGGTAAAGTTATTGCGCATGCATCCAGGAAACTTAATGTACACAGAGGAGTTACCCCACAAATGACTTGAAGTTAACAGCAGTAGTGTTTGCTCTCATCAAACTATGACGCCAGTATCTATATGGAACGCATGTTGATGTGTTTACAAACCATAAGAGCCTGCAAAATATTTTCACCTAGAAGGAGCTTAATCTAAGGCAGATAAGATGGCTTGAGTTACTCAAAGACTATGACATAAGCACTCTCTACCATCCAGGTAAAGCTACTGTAGTTGTTAATGCTCTTAACAGGTTGTCTATGGGAAGCACCGCCCATATTGAGGGAGGGAAAAAGGAGTTGGCTAAAGTAGCTTACCAAATGGCACGATTGGGAGTTCAACTCAATGAATCTTGTAAAGGTGGGATACTTGGGCATAATAGGTCTACGTCATCCCTTATGGTAGAGGTAAAGGAGAAGCAAGACCAAGATCCTATCTTACTCCAATTGAAGGAAGATGTACAAAAGCAAAAGGTAATGACTTTTGCCAAAGGTGGAGATGGAGTATTAATGTACCAAGGCAGATTATGTGTCCCAAATGTTGATGATGTTCCACAGAGGATCATGGTAGAGGTCCATAATTCTAGATATTCTATTCACCCAGGGTCAACTAAGATGTACCATGGCTTGAGAGAAATTAATTGGTGGAGTGGGATGAAGAAAGTCATTGTTGAGTTTGTCTCCAAGTGCTCGAATTGCCAACAAGTTAAGGTTGAGCATCAAAGACCTTGTGGAGTAGCTCAAACATTTGAGATTCTACAGTGGAAATAGAAGATTATAAAAATAGACTTCATCACAGGTCTATCGAGGTCTCGCAGATAACATGATTCGATTTGGGTGATAGTCGATCAGAAAATCTGCTCACTTCTTGGTAGTAAAGATGACTGACACAGCAGCTGATTATGCCCGATTATACATAAGGGATATTGTTAGATTACATAGAGTCCCCTTGTCTATTATCTCAGACAGAGGAGCTCAATTCACTGCTCAATTTTTGAAGTCCTTCCAGACAGGCTTGGGCTCAAAAGTGAATCTTAGAATTGCTTTTCACCCTCAAACGGATGGCCAAGTAGAATGAACAATTTAGACCTTGGAAGATATACTGAGGGCCCGCTTTATTGATTTCAAAGTTAATTGGGATGACTATTTGCCTCTGATTGAGTTTACCTATAACAATAGCTTCCATTCAAGCATCCAAGTGGCTTCTTTTGAGGCCCTCTATGGTAGAAGTTGTAGATCACTGATTGGGTGGTTCAAGGTAGATGAAGCAGGGATGATTAGACAAGACTTAGTACACCAGGCTATGGAGAAGGTAGAGATTATCCAAGAAAGATTGAGAACTGCACAGAATCATCAGAAGTCCTACACTGATGTTAGAAGAAGAGACTTGGTGTTTGAGGTCAATGATTGGGTATATTTGAAAGTGTCACCCATAAAGGGTGTGATGAGATTTGCAAAGAAAGGGAAACCGAGTCTGAGGTACATTGGCCCTTATCACATTATAAAGAGAGTGGGCAATGTGTCCTATGCGTTAGAACTACCACCAGAGTTAGCGGTCATCCATCCCATCTTTCACATTTCTATACTCAAGAAGTGTTTGGGAGATCCGTCCTTGGTTGTGCCTATCGAAAGCATTCAGATAAAAGATAGCTTGAGCTATGAGGAGATTCTTATCTAAATCCTTAATCATCAAGTTCACCAGTTAAGAACTAAGAAGGTTGCTTCTGTCAAAATTTTGTGGAGAAGTCAATATGTTGGAGAGGCTACATGGGGAGCTAAAGAGGATATGAAGGCTAGATACCCGCATCTATTCATGCTTAACGATAAGAATGTTGAAGGTAATGTCCTACTCTTACCTTGAGTTGATTTGTTCATTTCTTGAGTATGAATAGCGACTACCTAGATTATTGATTGGTTTATTGAGTATAGAGAGGAGTCTTGATTGCTATTCGTGCATTGAGTATATCCTTACTCTTCATTCGAGGATGAATGATCCCAAGGGAAGATAATGTAACACCCCTTAATTCCTTACACCTAGTCTAGAGTAGATGCATAGAGAAAACTGAGAGAAAAGCTAAGAAAATTATAGAAGAATAATTAACGAGGGTCGTCTATGGCCTATAGAGAGATCTATGACTCGTAGAATGGGTCTCATAAATCCCCTGATGACTTAGAGAAATTTTCTAAGTTTGAGACCCATATACGAGATACTCTACGACTCGTAAAGTATTCCATGGCTCATAGATTAGTCTCATAAATTGGAGGATCAAATATCAAATTTTTAGTATCTTGAGTTAGGAGTTAGTAGATGACTCGTAGAATGTTTTACAACTCATAGAAGAGGTTTGTGCAAAATTTTAGTAATTCAAATTTCAGAACCCTTGGTTTACGAGAGGTCTTCTACGGCTCCTAGAATTATCTACGACCCATAGGCGGGGTCTCGTGGAACCTGTCGATAGTTTTTAAGAGGGGTATTTTTGTCTATTCCTAACCCCATTTAATCAAATCCTTGGACATTTTGGACTTAATTAAACCCTTAAAATAAAATTGTAAGAGTATTGTTCACCATTTCTCACGCTTAAGGTTTTCTTGAGAATAATAGAGGAGGAAAAAAGAGCAAGAGTTTCGCATTCAAGTGCAAGGAGCGACTAAAATCTGATTGTTCTTTCTATTCCCAGGTATGTAAGGCTACCTAAAACATGGATTATGTTCCTCCATGTGCCCCGTACCCTGAGTTGATAGAGTTGGCGAATGAGTTGAGACTCTAATATATGTTTCTCTAAGGTCTTTCTTAAATTCTAATGTGTTCCTATGTAATCTTTCATGAATTGCTATCTTCATGAATTAAATACTTGAAATACATGATTTTGCTATACTACATGAACCTTAGCATGAATTCTTATTATTTTTACATATCATATTTAATTGAGCATGCATGAATATGATTTGAGCCTAGAGAGCTTATGAAATCCCTAGATGCTTTAATGCCATTCTTGTTTCCTGAATGCTATGAGTCAGAATGATTCATGATAGAGTCTCTATGAGTCAAGATTTAAACATTAAATGAACGTAATGAAAGAGTCGATAGTTGATGTAATGGTTTGAGTTGATAGATATCCAGATGAGACTAGTAGATTGAGAACGATTGTCATATGAGCATTGAGTTTAAAGAGAAGTATCGAGCACCAAAATGAGCAAGAGTAAGCCCAATAAGAACTCATTAACTATGTCGCCAAGTGTAGGTGAAGACTGAAGCATTTCATCAGATGTTCCCTCTTGATTGGAAGTCCATGAAAGAATGGTGAACTTGATTGATTGGATCCATTATAGATCCGATTCATTCTTTACTCGGTAAGTACTGAACGACTGTGACAACATTAGCAAGATAGTTGTACAATCACTAGCTTATAAGTGATTGTTGTTGGATAAGAGAAACTCCTAGAAAGGTCGCAAACTAATAGTACTCTGATTGGATTGGATCAGGTTGATTTGGATTGGTATTGATAGGTCATTGTCTATTCTCTATTCTTGCTTTAGATAGACATTAGATATTTTGATTGAGCATATTTGAGTTTTGCTATTCCATCTATATCTATTTCACTCAACTATTTTACATACCAGTATATTTCATATATAGATGTTTACTTGGGCCTATATCTATTCTCGATGCATAATAGGTGTTAGAGATCATCGATAGGTGCATTATAGAGGATCTATTCACATCTAGTTGATTGGTGACTCCTCCCCTACTTCTGGAGGATGCTCAGTTAGATTTTATCTAGCTTGGATTAGAACTTTAGTTCTTTTGATTTGGGTAGCCATGGCATGTCATGGTATCATCTACACAGCTTAGTTACAGGATTTATAGACTAGATTTGGGATTGATGATTTGGATATTATCTGACTATTTTCTTTCACACTAGTCTTGTTAGATTGTTATTATTGTCTTTATTTGAGATTGTCCACCTTTATTCATCTTTCGTCTTCTTCTGACATGATAAATGTTGATTGAATGAATGCAATGAGGCCAAGTGGTTTGGTTGGGAACAAGCAATAATCTCTGAATGTCAGCCACATCTAGGGTACCCTCCTGGGATGTGACAATATTGTTAAGATTGAACTATTAAAAGATTGTGATATATCTTAATAACTTGAGCCTTGTATATTATGAAGAGTAGATTATATGGATACTATAAATGCTTATGATATTGATAAAGTATTGTACCAATTTATGAGATATTAATCTAGGATATGCTGTTATATATATGTATTATTGTGTTAGAATTTTTCTGAGCGTGGGGTTGTAGTTCGACGATTTGTGATTGGGAATTAAGGAGTACTTATGTTATTTATTACTTTAATCTAGGTTGTTTTATTTGTTAGTACCATATTATTTGGTGCTCACCCCTTACAATATTTCGTAGGTTGTGAGCTCTGTCCGATTTGATAGATCTTCCTAGTTAAACGATCGAGCTTTAGATCTCTTGAGAGGTAGCTGTTTGTCTTTTCGGCAGAGCTTCAAGGATTCTATTTTATGTTATGTTCTATTTAAGGACTAGACATTGAGACTTATATTATCATTTGAGTATTCCTAGTATTAAAGACTTGTACATGTGACACCAATTCTGGGATGGTTGTGGATTTTGATTTCCTTTGATTATCTATCTTATGTTTTCATTATTATATTGAGTTGCTTATATTTTGGGATGACTTACCTTGGTGGGTTAGGTGAGTGCATCATACCTAAATTTTGGGTCGTGACAACTTCTGCTCTAAGTAAATTGAGTCGATACACGAGTAATCCCAACTAAAATCATTAGATGGCAATGAAACGAGTTTTGGGGTGTTTATAGTACACTCAAAACTTTGCTTTGCATTATAGCAAGTATCCAGCAGCTGTTGAAGGATATAGTAATGCAAACTAGATTACTAGGTTAACTAAAACTAAGTCCACAAGTGGATACGTCTTTACCATTGATGGAGGAGCAATAACATGGAAATCATCCAAACAAACAAGTATAACTTGATCTACAATGGAGGCTGAGTTCACAGCCTTAGACAAGACTGGTGAAGAAGCTGAATGGCTCTAGAATTTCATAGAAGATATTCCATTTTAGCCCAAACCAATGGCTCCTATATGTATATAGTGTGATAGTCAAGTGGCAATAGGAAGAGCTAGAAGCGTTATGTCTGATGGTAAGTCTCATCACATATGCCAAAGACACAATACTGTTAGATAACTACTCTCTAGTGGAATTATCATAATTGACTATGTAAAGTCAAAGGATAATGTGTTAGATCCACATACAAAAAGAAGGAGTTGAGAGATTATCAAAGAGAATGGGACTATAGCCAAGGACAAATCATCGTGGCGTTAACTCTACCTAGAAGATTGGAGATCCTAAAATCTAGGTTCAAGGAGATCAAACAAAGTCATTGATGATGGGTCAACATTGTCAAAACTATATTAGGTCTATTCTCATGATGATGTAATGTTCAGTAACAAGGATAAGGTAATATGACCTTTTAATGATTTCTAATATTTATACAGGGTATATCAAATACTCTATCTATAAGATTACACATTTGAAAATCACCTATGTAAGTGTGATATGTAAGTCACTTCAAGGAGAATCAGATAAGGTCATTTCTCTATGCACTTATAAACTAGAAAGTATTCATGGCTGAAATAAACAAAACAATGAGAACCAAAACCAGTTAATGGGTTAGTTGTGTGACTTATATTGTGTAGATGTGTGACAAAGATTGACGGTTCAAAGATATCATATTTATTTATTAATCGAGTATATCCGATATATGTTCACTATAGAAAGTTGAAAGCGAGACCTACTTATCCAAATGCAATTAATCCTTACTTATAGATAACACATGTTTCTCATGCATATGTTTTAAATAATGGTCATTCCCTATTTACGTGGGGGTTCTTTGGGTTTAAGTAATAAGTGTGAATTGGAAAATGAATATTGAAGAGGAACACTTATATTAGGAAACACTTTCTCTAAATCTTAAAGAGTCAAGTAAAGGGGATCCTCTTGCACCATCGTCGTCGTCGCTTGCTCGGCTACGACTTTGGCTTTGGCTTTGACAAATGATGTGATTGATTAATAAATTTTTTGGACAAAATTTATTTAACCAATCTAAAATTTTTCCTATTCTGATATTTTTGTGAATTATTAATTAATTATTTAATGTGTAAATTATTTATTAATTAAATATATTTATGGGTTATTTTTTAATTAAGTTAATTTGCAAACTTAGTTAGTTAGTAGAATTGACTTTTGATTTTCGCATGTAGAAATCTTTAAAACGGTCACCTTCATTCCCAAGAGACTCCGTAGCTGTTCTGAACATATAAGACTATTTGTAATAGGTATATTCACACCCAACACTACCTATAAATAGAGGTCATGGCTGCATTTTCTAAACACGAAATTTTCTCTCCTTTTCTGAATAAATTTTCTTACAAATAAAAAGTTGAGTTTGCTGTGATTTGTTACAAATAAAAAGTTGACTTTTGAGGTGTCGCTGCGTCTATAATAGTTTATTTGTTTTATCCTGAGAAGAGATGATCCATAACCTCAGATATAGTGAGGGGATTAAATTCCTTAAGGACACACAGTGAATTCTGTGAACTCAAATTATTTTATAATTTTGTTTAATTTTTATTTCTTATTATTTCTGGTATTTGTTGAATACAAAGGGAATAACAGATATCTCCTTGGAGTTCCCACGTATACAATCCTTATCTCTTTGTTCTTGCAAGAAACTGAAAAAGAGCAAACTTTTGAGTCGTGAACTGGAGAATCTGTTCTTAAGTGACATGCTTGACTTGGATGATGTTGTCATTGATACTTCTAATTTACATTCGTTCAAGCTAGCAAATATGGAAAAAAGTCCCAAGCCCGTGTCTAGTAATTGGTTCAAAGCTAATTGAAGTTGAGATTGGATTGAAGAATTCTCTAACAACCAAAAGCTTGCTTGAGTTGAGAAATGTTGCTGAAAATTTGGGTGAAATTATCGTGTTATCCTTTGAAGTAACTGAATTAAAGGTATGTACATACATGTACTAAATTATCTTGGTGTTTACTTGTATTTAAATGTATATCTGATTGTTCACATCCACAACTTTAATGCTTCTTTTATTGTTAATTGTTGCACCTTTTATGTTGTTAAGTGCTCAGGTAGTTAATACTTCCTCCTTAGTATTCTTTCAACAATTTCTGAGTAACCAATTTTTCCAATTCAATTTCGTTTCAAGGTTGACAATTTGCATTGCATCTTACTTTTCATTGTCTATGAAGGAAGTAATATCTCAATTGGAAAATCTTCATAGCAACATTAAACCACTGTGTATCAAGCACATAACTTTGGAAGTACTCTCTTCGCTCAGCAGGATATGATGTAAGGAAATGTAGAGCAATAACGCAGTGAAATAGTAGATCGATATACGTTCAGCCATTATTGGTGATGTAGTCGAAATCATTGTCATTTGCTTTCCATATTTTGGTAAGTCTTCTAAATATTCAAACCTCACTCAAGATAGTGTGGAGTACAGAAAGAGATTTGTGCTTAGAGACCTTTAACCAGATGCGCCCCTATTTATAGCTATTCTACCATCGAGAATAGTAGTAGGGAGTTAGTGGTTAGTTGGAAGTTGAAGAGTAGTGGAGTAGTGAGGAAGTTAAGGAAGTAATGGATTAGTGGATGTAGTTGTGTAACTTCCATGGGTAGTGGATATAGTGGTAGTTGCAACTTCCATGAAAGTTACAAATCACATCCATGGAGTTTATGGAAGTTATGGACCACTATCCATGGAATGTGGCCAACATTTGAACATTCTCCCACTTGGTCCATCACTCTAATCCCATAAGTGAAACATAATACATGAATCATGGCGACAGTTCCTCTGAAGGGGAGTAGTATCTTCCATATACCACAATATATTATACTTCTAAATCTCAGCCCACAAAAATTAATGAATAAACTCAATATTTATTCTATGTTCATATTTTAGTGATAATTCTAAAAGTAAAACTGAATGTGCGCATAGTTAAAAGAAACTATCATATGAAATAGAGTTCCATGAACACTTATAGTTACAAAAAAATGTTACATAATGGGACACTGATACTAGGTCCTATTGTGACTACATGATCCTTAAATTTATGCGGTGGCATGGCTTTAGTTAAAGGATCAGGTAACATTGCTTCGGTACTAATGTGTTCAATGACCACTTTCTTATCTTTAACAGGTTCTCTTATGGTTAGATATTTGATGTCAACATATTTGCTTCAACTACCACTTATTCTCAGCCATAAAGACAACAACTGAATTGTCATAATATAATTTCAATGTCTTAGTTATAAAGTCGACAATTCTAAGCCCAGAAATAAAACTCTTTAACCATACACCATGTGAGGTAGCCTCAAAACAAGAAACAAACTCAGCCACCATTGTGGAAGTAGTGACCAGAGTCTGTTTGGCACTTCTTCAAGATAAAGCTCCATCAGCTAACATAAAAATGTATCTTGAAGTTGATTTTCATGAATTAACACAACTAATAAAGTCTTAATTAGAGTAGCTAATGACTCTTAAGTCATTTGATCATTTATACATAAGCATGTAGTCTTTTGTCCCTTAAAGATATCTTAAGACTTTCTTCGCAGCTTTCCAATGGTCAAGACTTCAACTACTCTGATATCTTCCTAACATTCCAACAAAAAATCCTATATTAGGTCTTGTATAAACCTGAGCATACATCAAGCTTCCTACAATAGAACCATATGAAATGTCCTTTGTTTTCTCCCTCTCAAGATCATTCTTCGGGCACTGATTTAAATTGAAGTTATCACCCTTCACTATGGGAACTACACTTGGTGAACAATCTTTCAATCAAAATCTCTCTAAACTTTTATTGATATAGGATTCTTGAGATAGATCTAAGGTACCTTGATGTCTATCTTGATAAATCTCAATGTCAATAATATAAGATGCATCACCCATGTCTTTCATATCAAAATTTTTGGAGAGAAATTATATCACCTCATATATCATTCCCTTGTCAATGGCTGTAAGTAAGATATCATCCACATATAAAACTAAGAAATATGTTTTACTCCACTAACCTTCTGATATATACATTGATCCATCATATTCTCAGCAAAGTCAAATGTAGAGATGACATTATGAAACTTTAAATACCATTGACGGGAGACTTGTTTTAGTTCATATATGGATTTCTTTAAGTTGCATACCAAGTGCTCACTATTACCAGAGGGAAATTCTTCTAGTTATTTCATATAAATCTCCTCCTTTAGATCACCATTGAGAAATGCAGTTTTCATATCCATCTATTGTAATTCTAAGTCAAAGTGCTACTAATGTCAATATAATTCGCAAAAATTCTTTTTAGACACAGGAGAAAATGTCTCAGTGTATTCAATTTCTTCCTTTTGAGTGAATTCTTTAGCAATGTGTCTTGGTTTGTATCTTTCTATGTTGCCTAATGAGTCCTTTTTAGTTTTAAAGACTCATTTACATCCAATGGCTTTAACACCATTAGGCAACTCGATAAGATTCCAAACTTCATTAATTTTAATAAAATTTATCTCTTTTTTTAATAGTATCGTACCACAATTCAAGCTCTTTACAATTTATGGCTTGTGAAAAAGACTCGGGATCATTTTTGACTCTAATGTCAGATTCTTATAAATATACAACAAAGTCACCATGAATTATTGATTTTCTTTCTCTAATAGATCTTATTAATGTTGCACCAATATTTTCTTGTGGATCATGCTATTCAACTGATTGTTCAAGAGTTTCAGGAAGTACTTGAACATCTTGATCTACAGGAACATTTTCAGCAGCATGTGGAATCTCATTGATTGGTTGTTCAATCCCAATTGTACTTGAGGGGAATTATGAACGACAATCAATCTTTGACTTAAAGTGGAAGGTCGATCTCTTGCAGAAATAGTGTTGTAAAATTGATCACTCCCACTAATCAAGTCATTCTCAAGAAATTTTGTATTTCTTGATTCCACAATCCTAGTGTTGTTAGATGGATACTAGAATATGTATCCTTTAGACCTTTCAGCATATCCAATGAAATATCCACTAATGGTCCTAGGATTCAGTTTCTTTTCTTGTGGGTTATAGATTCTTACTTCAGACAAGCATCCCCATACGCATATACGTGTCAAGCTAGGTTTCCAACTTTGAACATACAATTCAAAAGGTGTTTTTAGAATAGCCTTGGTCGGAACACGATTTAATATATACACTATCATCTTAAGTAATTCAATCCACAAGGACCTAGGTATCTTTGAGCTACTCAACATACTACGCACCATGTCCAACAGTATTCGGTTTCTTCTTTTTGCTACACTATTCTAATCTGGAGAACCAGGCATGGTGTGTTGGGCAACAATCCCATTTTGTTGAAGAAATTCAGCAGACGGACCATGTGCTTATCCATATGTAATATATCTATCATAATATTCACCACTTCTATCAGTTCTCAAAATCTTAATTTGCTTTCCACATTATTTCTCTACTTTAGCCTTGATCACTTTAAAGGTTTTTAATGCTTCACTCTTATTACGAAGCATGTAAAGATACATCTACAAAGGTGATAAAATATTTTTGACCATGCATCCATATCTGGACAACATATATCTGAATGTATTATTTCTAATATGGTTGAAGTATGGAGATATGTCTCAATCTCCAATGACATAAGATAGAGGAATTTTCATTCATAACACATCGTTTACTGCCAGCTTGGACATGCATAAAATTATGAGTGGAATCATTTTGTAATTGAGAGATTAAAGACCATCAGATAATGTACCATATCCAATAAGTTTAGATTTATAAAATGGTTTGGAATCATCTTCTAAAAGGAAGAAGTATTCCAAAGGTACAAGTCTTGATATCAAAATTAAATTCCTAGAAAAATTAAGAATATAAAAGGTATTTTCTAAGTCTTAAATAAAATCACTACTTAGAACTAAATTGCATATTCCAATAGCTTCCACATGCAACTACATTTTATTTCTAGAATAGATATTTCACTCAGCTCCTGTCGGCTTCCACAGATTTCTTAAATCCTGCAAGAGATTCGTAATATGGATTGTAGAAGCAGAATCATTCCACCATGTGTTATATTAATAACATCAATCATATTAACTTTATAACAAACTAGGGAGATTGAAGTACCTTTCTTAACAAGTCATTATTGAAACTTAACACAATCCTATCTTATGTGTCCTTTCTTTTAACAGAAGTGACACTTGGATTCTTTCTTAATGTTAATTTCAAGTGGTGCGTTTTCTTTCCACTTTTTATTGGTTTGATAGGTATTCTTTCCTTGAATAGTCATGAGTGCACTTTCTGCTATTTTTGTCAGTAGTTGACCTTCCTCTTAAGCACATATGGCCATAAGTTCATTAATAGACCATTTGTCTTTATGCGTGTTATAAGAGATCTTGAAAGGACCATACTCTGCAGGCAAAGTATTCAAAATATAGTGCACAAGAAAGGTTTTAGGCATTTCAACCTCAAGTCTCTTTAATTAAGCCGCTAGATCTCGCATTTTCATGATGTGCTCATGCACAACTCTCACACTAGTGAGCCTCATTGATGAGAATTTCATAATTATCTGAAGTCTCAAACTATTCATCAATAGCCTTCAGTAATGCCTTGACATCATTATGTTGTTCGATGGAACCACAAATACCAACAGAGATTTTGGTCTTAAAGAACATAACATTTAAACGGTTAGAGCATTCCCATTGTTCATGAAAAGCAATCTCATCTTGAGTGTTGATAGCATAATCAATTTCCATGCACCCTAAGTGAAGAAGAATTCTCTCCTTCCAGATCTTCTAGGTCTCACCATTGAGTTCGGGAATATCACAAATATCAAAGAAATTTGTAGGTTGCATAACTGCAAAACATATATATACATGTTTAATAAATTTGAGGCAAGTAAAATTGAATCTACTGACATAAAAATTACATATGGACTAAAATTTTAATTTAATTAGATTCATACATTATGATAGAATTTTTAATTTACCAACATGATATTCTATCTTTATGATAAAACTATTAAATTGTCATTCATAATTCATGTGGGTAATTATGAAGAGTATTTAACATTTTATCTTAATTAATCATGCAATTCAATAACAAAGAAATTAAGTTACTATATCATGCATGATTAATCATAATTTAATGTCTAAAATTTATTTATGTGATCAACTTTTATAATATTATTCAATTAAAGATGTTGTGGCTAATCTTTAATGAAATAATATTATAGATCACTTAGACATTGTTTTGATTTAACGTTTATATCTTATGTGATCCTAAGCATAATATATATACAATTTAATCAAGATTGTTGTGTCTAAGTCTTAATTAAATAAAATTATAAAGATTACTTAGACATCAGATCTTATAATTGTATCATACAGATAAACAACAACTCAAACAATAATTTAGTAGAGCAACCATATATAATGTTTAAAATCATATGACTGTTTGAAAATTGATTTTCATAAGATATCAAACATTAGGTTGCACCAAAAATTTTAAAATAAGATCTAAAATCTAAGACCCAGTTTTGAATGATTTTTGCAAATCCAAAAGACCAACAAGGCAGAGATACAACAATTACTCAAATACAAAATGTAAGGACCTAGAGCAATAGCACATCGGAAAGTAGATTGATATACCTTCAGCCATTATTGGCGATGTAGTTAGAATCATTGTCATTTATTTTCCACCTTCCGGTAAGTCTTCTAAGCACTCAAACCTCACTCAAGATAGTGTGGAGTGTAGAAAGAGATTTGTGCATGGATATTTAACCAGATGCACCCCTATTTATAGGTATTCTACCATCAATAATAGTAACGGGAGTTAGTGGTTAGTGGGAAGTTAGTGGGAAGTTGAAGAGTAGTGGGGAAGTTAGAAGTAATGGATTAGTGGATGTAGTTGTGTAACTTCAATGGGTAGTGGATGTAGTGGTAGTTTCAACTTCCATGAAAGTTAAAATGCCACTTCCATGGAAGTTACAAACCACATCCATAGAGGTTATGAAAGTTACGGACCACTATATATGGAATGTGGCCAACATTCCAACATATGAATCTTTCATTGATGAATTATTTAGTTACTTTCATTCGTGGACGTTGCTAGTGAGAAGGGATTCAGATGCCTTAAATTGTATCTTTATACAGGTATTCAACAATGTTATGACTTTTCATTCCTTCACTTTATTAGTATTTTCCTATCTATACTGATCTCTTTCTCCCTTTTTTCCATTGTAGTTATGAATTTTGTAGGTTCTATTGGACAAGATGAAAGGCCATAAAACAAATTGCAGCAAGCGTTATAAATGCTGTGATTACATGTGTTGGCGCTATGCCTTGAAAAACTTTGAGATCCTCGAATCAACTATAACTTCAAAACAAGGTGCCTATCAAATTAGCTTGGAGTTCCATTGGTGCTTGCCTTATAATGGTCAAAGTCTATCAAATTAGCTTGGAGTTCCATTGGTGCTTGCCTTATAATGGTTATAGTTCAGACTGCTCACATTAGTCTTATAGGTTTTTAATGCAAATATGTTTTGTTTATTGTTTAACAACAATGCTGTTGATGCATTTTGAATTTACACAGTGTGTTGCTTAGTCTAGCTCTATTTTTCTTTTTTGTCCAGCAGTTTTGATCCTAATAACAACAATATACCCAGTGAAATTCCACAAGGGGTTATGAGAAGGGTAAAATATATGCGGTCCTTACCACAATCTCGTAGAGATAGAGAGGTTGTTTTTGCAAAAACTCTTATCTCAGAATCAAGCCCCATAAGCAGAAGATACTAGATATGAAAAAAAGGAGAAAAGGAAAATGACTTATAATGAAAATCAAATGATAGTGTGCAAAATGTACATTTTTACTCCTTTAAGAACACATAAAGAACATCGAGAACTCTTAAATTTTCAACTTCATCGTATCAAAATCACCTCAAATTTTAAGAGTAGCATTTCTTTGATCTAGATACTAATACTCAATATTGTTTGAGCTCGGAGTCAACCTAACTCAACAAGACTCACTTGAAATTTTTCTTCAAAGTTTCAAAACTTTAACCTTCTTTAATGGTAAAGTTTTCTCCTCAACTCTAAATTAATTGAAACTTTGAACATAGACTCAAAAATTACTAAGAAATAAGGATCTAGTATAAAAATAACAATAAATATGAGTTAAAGCAAAATTTTAAAACTTTGGGACTGATTTCTCGCTTTCTTTTGGGAATTTGTTTTTCCAGCTAGTGTTGTGAAACTTTGAAGAAAAACTTCAAGTAGGGCTTGTTGAGTTAGGTTGAACTCGAGCTCAAAAAATATTGAGTTTTTGTATCTAGCTCGGATGAACGCTACTCTTGAAATTTGGGGTGATTTCGTAAATATTTGAAAAAGTTGAAAATTTGAGAGTTCTTGGTGTCCTTCATGTGTTCTTGGCATTCTTGAAGAATAGTGACCAAAAAGACTACATTTGATCAAAAATTCTAAATCAAAAGTGTTTAAAGTTGTTTAAGTGGTTTTGCAAAATTGGCATTAAAAATAATGGCATAGATGAGCCTTTTCTCAAACGGTAATAACATAAATGAGCCAAACTTTTAATGGATAGCATAACTGAGCCTTTTCTCAAAGTTTGACAGCATATTTGAGTATTTTTCCTAAAATTAAAAGGGTTTAAATTGGCATATTTGGTGAGAGTGGCCATATGATTCTCCAAATGTGTCGTTCCCTATTAATTAGACAAAGTTGGACAATTGTGAAATATTTGCAGCATTAGACTCCAATGACATTGTTGTTGCCACTAATTTTCCCAATGTAACTGGTAGATAGAACAAGACAACTACTTTGCCGTACTCATCAATCCATTTTAAATTTGTCGTCCATAGAAATGGAGATGATTTGCAATAACACCTTTTTTTTTTGATTAAGTAGATAAAGAATATATGGTTCTCTTCCTCTATACATCTATGTGATGATTAAATCTCCATAAAAGGGGGATTGCTGACAGAGGGAGGAAGAGTGATCTTGCGGCAGAGGTTTGGGACTGTTTTGTTTTGCCTTTACAATCTAAGATCCTCCCATACAATTTAGATACCTTGTCCTATTATAATCTGAATATCTCAAGCTCAGTGCTGATAAAGCCATATTTATCTTTGAACTTCAAGGTCTCATACATTCTTTGTGTGCATGCATATGCTACCATGTTTGTACTTTATGACAAAAATATGGATAAAGATGGATTAGTATTTTACACGATATATCACAGAGTAAATCCGTTTAGCACCCTTGACCATGGAAGGTATTTAAGTGATCTTTTCCTGGACAATTTATCAACTAAGTTGATCCATGTATATAACTTGTTGCAACATACATTTTGCATCATATCTAGTTCTGTTGGTTTGTTTTTCCTGTCAGGGGTGACAATTGGGCGGGTTGGATTAAATTTGAATGAGTTATAATGAGTCAAGACACCAAAACGGGGCAAGACCCAACCCAACCCAAATTTGATTGGGTTAAAATGAGTTGAGTAACGGGTTATTAAGCGAGTCAAGACCCAACCTAACCCAAGTTTTACTTATTTTATTTATTATTTTTCAATATTTTAGTACTTAATTAAATTATATTTTTCTTTATTTTGACAATATAAAACATATCAAATTGGAAAAGGAGTATTTTGAAAATATTTTAACAAGATCTCTCTCTAATTAATTCAGGTTGCACATCAACTCAATTTTAAATGGATTGAAATGGATTGGGTTGAGCTAATAATTGAGCGGGTTATTAACTAGTCCAAACTTCAATGGGTTTGGTCGGGTTGGACTTAATTTTACCAGCCCTAGTTTCTGTCAGAATTACTTAGAGTGATCAGGAATATTAGCATGTACAGATATAAGTTGTATAACAATCAACTAATATGTTACCAAAAATCGTAAATTCTTTCATTGTTAAAGAATGGAAAAACAACTATATCTGATGTGATCTAAACAGTTGATCTGGATCTTGAGTGTTGTTACATAAGAGGCTCTCAAATCATCAAGAAGAAGAGGGGGTTTTCTTCTGGCATTTGCTCTTGACCCATTTGATGCCCATGGAAGTGCCATTCTTCATCTTTTGAGCCCTAGCCAATGCCACTGCTTTTGCTTTGCCAAGTCCTACTGAGCCTTTCTTCTTGCTATCATTCTCTTTCTTGATATCATGACTTTCCTCTATATCCATAGCACCAAATCCTCCTGTACCCCATTGATCTGCCCAACTTGGTGCCCCTGTAGCCATCAATCTTGATTTGCTCTTACTAAATCTTAACTCTATGCCCACTAATCAAGAAAGTGCCTTTTCACAAACAAAGAATGAAAAATGTAAATATAAAAATCTCACCAAAGGTAGATGGAGACTTTGTTCTATATGTGTAATCAAAACTCAGTATTCCCAACACAAAACATTTGATAGAATGTGCAAAAAAATTACTTTTAATAGACATTGAATCACAGAAATATCTAGGAGAGAAGAATCAAAGGGTCACAAGAGTTATGCTCATGAATATTAATCAACAATGGGATCTACCTCTTTACAGTGATTGAGCTTGGAACTGATAATTTGAAATAATGGAGGAGCTAAGTATGCTTAAGTAGGTGTCAAAGGAAAAATATCCTTGAGGCTGCATATGGATAGGCTGGCTCTTCCTTTTAAAAAGACTAGCCAGCTCATAACTTAACCTTCTTCTGAAGCAAACTTTGTTGGTCTCATTACTTTATTCTTCAAAATAACTACCTACTCACCTTCTGAATAGTTAACTTGTTGATTTCTTGCTAACTAATTGTGTACCAAAAGAGAAAACAACTTATGGTTCATTGCTCTGGCTTCAACATAATACTCTGTTCATTTCAATTTGTTTATCTTATTTTGATATGACATGACATTTAAGAAACTAAATAACAAGTTTAAATCTTGTTCTCTTAAACTAATGCATATAAATCTTGTGATCGCGTGGAAAGTTAGAATTAAATAGTCACCAAAAGAGGAAAGAGGCATTATTTTTAAAGTGAATTAAATAAAGAAAGTATTGAAATGAATCGAAGAAATATTTGGTTATAGAGTTTTGGATTGAAGTGAAGATGTGCTAGCACATGTATCAGATCATAGAACTAATGGAAATGCACAGGGAGAAGCATTTGGGATAAAAAGAAGGAACAAAAACCTTATAATACAAAAATTAATAATTAAATGCTGTTGGAAACAATAATTGCTCCCACAAATTATATAATAATATAGTGGAGTGAATTATTGAATTAAATGGTGGAACCCATCAAATATCTTGTATGTGCAACAATGGCTATATAAAGCCATGATGTTAAGGGAAATTGACACATGGAAATAGAAGAAGAATATTACATTCACAAACAAATTTCTAATTTTCTCTCTCCATATTAATCAAATTTAGTATATAACAATACACTGTCATAGATTATTCCCCTTTCAGTTCTTCCATCTTTAATATTCATCCTAATAAATTCAGATCCTATTTCACATACGTTATCAGCACAAGTCTCTAGCCAATTGAGATTTGTTAAAATCGGGGTTATCTTTCTCTTAAAAGATTAATCAAATTTATTTTCAACTAAGGTATACATATTTATATATTTATTTATAATATCCTTACAGGACTTTCCTAAATAAGCTAATCATATATTTTCAAATATGATATATGCTTGTTACTGGTTACTTGATTATGTTTATCCTTGTTGTTATTATAATTATGGTCCCTTTTCATCAAGCTATGAATTAGTATCTGTTTTAAATTAAATAAAAATTCATGTGTTTAAGAAATCAAACTTGACCTTATGGTAATAATCAATAGTTATGCACTTAGAAACATAGAAAAGAACATAGTAATATCCAACTTTGTTTGGCTGGTTTGAATTACATAGAGTTTGCCACTAGTGCTGTGGACTTTTGTCATAATTCTCAACCCTTTTTTTAATGAAACTTTAGTTTATTTTAAAACCAATATTGTCAGAACTTTTACATGATGCACCTATAGTATTAATTATTAAGACATGTATGATGTATATGTATTTTTTGGAAGAGTATTGCCTAGATTTCATGCTAATGTGTTTGGTGGTCCCATTAATCTATAATTATAAATTATATTTATGATAATAGGTTAATTAGAAACTATTTGTCTTGGGTTCTTGATGCTGAGATTCACCTTTCCGTTAAGGATCTTGGTGACACTATAATCGAAGGAAATAAAGCATCGCGTCACGATAAAGCGAAGGCAATGATTTTTCTTCGTTATCATCTTAATGAAAGTTTCAAGGTTGAATACTTAATGGTGAAAGATTCACTTGAATTGTAAATCGGCCTGAAAGAAAGGTATGACCACCTTAAGACCACGGTATTGCCAAGGGCTCGTTATGAGTGGATGTACCTATGGTTTCAAGATTTTAAAATCGTAGTTGAATATAATTCTGTTGTATATAAAATCACTTCCCAATTAAAATTATGTGGGGAAGTTATAATGGATGAGGACATGTTAGAAAAAATATTAACCACTTTCCATGCCTCAAATATAATATTACAGCAGCAATACCGTGAGAAAGGTTTTAAGAAATATTCTGGATTGATCTCATGCCTACTGGTGGCTGAGCAACATAATGCTTTATTAATGAAAAATCATGAGGTCCATCCCATTGGAACTACTCCATTACTGGAAGCAAATGTGGTAGAAGCACATGGCCAATCTGAAATAAGACAAAATAATCAGGACCAGGATTATATGCGTAGGCATGGCAAAGGCAAGAGACGATTTAATAATCATCGTGGTGATGGTCACCATAATAGGGAGAATATTACGGGTTCTCAAAGAAATTCCTTAAAAGGCAATTGTCATCATTTTGGAATGAAAGGCCACTGGAAAAATGAATGTCGAACGCCTGAACATTTTGTTAGACTTTATCAAAATTCCTTCAAACGGAAGGCAAATAAAGGTGGTGCTTCTTCCAATGCTCGGATAGAGTCACACTTGACTCTTGAAAACAATGAGGCAGGTCCTTCACAAACATATAATGATAATATTGAAGCAAATCTGGCTTTGAAGGATGATATTTTTAATGATCTCAATGACCTTACTCATCTAGATGTTGAAGATTTTTTTGGGGATCACAACTGATATTTAATTTTATGATATATAACATCTTGCTCGTATGTATTATGACTTTTACTTCTATTTTGAAATTTAAAATTATAATAAAATAAAATTTAAATTTTCTTACAATATTATTAATTATCTTATTTCTTATAATGAACTTTTATTTTATGAAGATAAAATTTCAATCTTCAATTGAATCCAAGATGAGTAATGGAGTAATATGTCTTTTGGATAGTGTCATAATTCACACTATATTAAGAGAAAAGAAATATTTCTCTCATTTGGTAATGAGAGGAGCCTGTGTTGACACAATATCTAGTAGTACTAAAATAATTAAAGGCTCTGGAAGAGCAGCCTTATTACTACCTGGGGGAACAATGTTGATTATTCATAATGCTTTATATTGTAGTGAGTCTCAAAGAAACTTGTTAAGTTTCAAGGTTATTCGCCAAAATGGCTATCATGTTGAGACTGCGAATGAATGAAATGTTGAATACCTTTATACTACTATAATAAATATGGGAAGAAAGTTGTGCATGAAAAATTACCTGCACTTTCTTCTAGGTTGTACCATACAATTATTGGTGTATTTGAATCACATGCCATAGTAAACAAAAGGTTTACCAATTAGAATGATTTTATTATTTGGCATGATCATTGGGGCATCCCAGTTATAATATGATGTGCAGAATTATTGAGAATTCACATGGGCATACTTTGAAGAATCAAAAAATTCTTCAATCTATGGAATTCTCTTGTGTTGCTTGTTCCCAGGGAAAGTTGATTGTTAAACCATCAGCATCTAAAGTTGGGTTTAAATCCCCTATGTGTCTAGAATGCATACAGGGTGATATTTGTGGGCCAATTCACCCTTCATGTGTTAGAACCCATATTTTTGTGCATTGGACCAGTTATGACAATTTGGGACCTAAGTGTTATTTTTGGAAAATTTAAGATCAAAGAGACGTTATTGGAAAGTTTGGGGTCAAGTACAACCTATCAAAGAGGTGTATGTGTATAGTTCTATATAAACACATGTGTGCATACAATATTCACTTTTAATTATAGAACAAAGAAAAAGATCTAAAGTTATTTAATTAAAGTTGGGCCTACTCAAGTTGTGTTATAATTTGATTGGAGAAAGTGTAAGGTTGGAGGACCCAAACCCTTATTATATATACATGTGTATGTAGTATTTCCTTTCATTAGCAAGCTCCATACTTAGGCAAAAAAACAAAGAAGCCAAGAAGTACTCCCAGCAACCCTCTCGGGTTGCTACAATACTAAGGGAAACAATTCTTTTTTTTATTCTTCAATCATTTTGACGCTACAAGCCTAGTATATTGGGTCCCCTAAGTGGCGTGGAGGCATTGGTTGGCCAAGAAAGCACTTCATTTATCCACTTTGGTGATTTGAATCCCTTAAAGGGGTTTAAAAAAGTATGATGATTTTATTCTTGTTTTGGGTAAATTAAAGCTTGTATGGATGTTGGTGTATGAAAAATTGAAAGGAAACCATGAAAGATTGTTTGCTTGTTTTGGGTAAATTAAAGCTTGTATGGATGTTGGTGTATGATAAATTAAAAGGAAACCATGAAAGATTGTTTGTTAAAGTGAATTGTAAGATTTGGAGGTAGGTTCGAATTTGAGGGTATATAGGTGTATGAAGTTGTATTGTCTTAAAATTATGTGATTGTATTTAGTTGGTATAAAAATGATCTTTGTGGAGTGAAAGAAGTGCTGGAAATTTTTTGTATAAATACTTGAGAAGTTGGTCGAATTGGGGTCCTTATATGTAATGAAATGTTATGTTTTACTTGTTGATGAATTGGAGCCGAGATGGGTTCTCGGAGTGGTCTAGCTTAAGAGGAGGTGCTAGCAAAATTTTTATAAAATTAGGGGCAAAACTTGGGATTTAAGGCCCGTAAAGGATTATAACTAATTATGAACGCTATTGTGATTTTTGTAGGCGTTGGGCATCCGAAAGAGTAAGTTGGAGTGACTTGATGTTGGGATTAGTTTGGCAAAGGAATTAAGGTATGTAAAGCACTTTGTTTCTATGGCATGATTTAGTTAAGGAATCAAGGTAACTAAAGCACTTTGTTTCTATAGCAGTTTGAAAAGTTTCCCTTCCTTTGAAATTCGAGCTTAATTAATTCATATGTTCCTTCTTGATATTTTTTTTTAAAAGAAATTAGTCCTATCTTGGCTCTTATGAACTTAAAGGTTGTAAGTTGTGAAAATATGAAAAGTGTGATAAGTTTGAAACAATATATGTTCCTAACACTTTGCAAAAGATAAATACCCGTAATTTTGGCAAATTGCCTTAAAAGCTATTTTGACACGTTCCCGAGTGTTTTGTAAGCTCTAGACCAAGTATGTTCCTCCTAAGTCAAATTAGTCCAGGTTTCCATCGGCCATGGGACCCACGACACCTCTTTCTTGAAATTTAACAATTCTAAAAGAATTTAAGACAAATAATATGTTATCTTTCAAACATGAAGGTTTCACTACTCTTTGGGATTTTTAATAATGATTTTGTGCATATGACTTCTCACGACTCTACTCGTGCCTATTATAACCTTATTCACCGGTTCTCGGGCCGGTTATTATCGTGCGTAATATACTATATATATATATATATATATATATATTTCGAAGTGGGCTGGATATGACGGGGTTGGCTCGGCCCAAGGGTCGCTTCGCTTAGATTGGTGATGTGGTGAGATTGGGCCTTTGGTTTGGTGGCATTTCATGAGTTTGATATTTTTAAAGAAAAAGAAATATTTTGATGTTTACATATGAGTTTGACTTCTATACCTCTGTTTAGCTTATTACCCTTATTTATGCTTTATACTTTCCGCTTTACATATTCGGTACGTATCTCGTACTAAGCCCCTTTGCTTCGGGGGCTCAGTTTCATGCCCGCAGATACCAACGTACAGAGTAGTGAGCCTCCATCTTAGGATTTCTGACTGCTATTTGAAATGCTCATTTTGCTTCAGAGCGAACTTTTGGTACATATATACACTTATTTTCTCTATCCTATATTTATACATATTCAAGGGTACGACAGGGCCCTGTCCCGTCTTATGATTCAGTATGTCTGTATAGAAGTCTGTGGATACCTGTGCGTATGGGTCATGGTAAGTCTGTATGACTGTGTATGTATGTGATGTATGTTGGGCGATTTAACCGCAGCGGTGACCTTGTCGGCCCGCATGTCTATATATATACTTGTACTGTTTGTTGGGATGTTTCTGTATGCAGGTGGGTAGTCGAAAAAACAAAGAAAACTCTGCCAAAATTTTTGTAAATAAGTTAGTTATTATAATTAAATTCTGACTTAGCGTTTGTGTCTGAGTGCCCAATCGGGCACAAGTCACGGCCCATGGGGTTAGGTCGTGACAAAAGTGGTATCAGAGCAGTTCGTCCTCGAAGTGTCCACAGACAGTGTCTAGTACAGTCTTGTTTATCAGTGTGTCATGCACCACATCTATAAACAGGAGGCTACAAGACATTTAGGATGTTATTCTTCTTTTCTAATCCTAGATAGTGCGGTAGAGCTTCGTTATTAGGGTGACCCCTTTCTAGCCAAATATGTTGAGTTATTTTCAATGATGCCTTCGGGAGAAACCAGTTAGTGAGTGGGTAGGTAATTTAATCTTTTGTTGGACCTTGTTGCTTGATAAGTAAATTTTGAGTGTTGAATAGATTGAAGAAGATGGCAAATTCAGAGTTATCTCAGAGTGGAAACACACAGATATTACAACTGGATTATACACCTCCACTGTTTTTGCAGCCTTTAGATACTTTGGGAGCCCTGTGGATTGGTTGAAATTAACAGGTCCAGAAAACTTCACACTGTGGAGTAGATCTATGGAATTGTTGGGGATCATTGATGGAAGTTGTATTCGAAGTATGTACAAAGGAGAGTTGGCAAGGCAATGGGATAGGTGTAATGCTTTGGTGCTTTCATGGATAAGTATTGTGGTAGTACCAGAGTTGATTTTGAGTGTAGTTCTAGCTTCAAGTGCAAAGAAGGTGTGGGATAAGTTCAAGGAAAGGTTTCATAAGTCGAACCTCACAAGGACCTTTCAACTATGGAGGGAAATAGTTGTGCACACCCAAGGTACTGATTCTATCACTTCGTATTACTCTAAGCTGAAAGATTATTGGGATGAATTAGATTTGTTGGCATCTTAACCTCTCATATGTGAGTGTGCAAAATCAGGAGCTTACAATCTGCATTTGAGTAATCAAAAGTTGTTGCTCCTCATGGGACTAAATGGTATGTTCCTCCTAAGTCAAGTTAGTCCGGGTTTCTATCAACCATGGGATCCACGACACCTCTTTCTTGAAACTTAACAATTCTAAAAACTTATAGCCATGTTAGAAGTGACATACTCCTTAGAACACCTATTCTAAGGGTGAACCAAGCCTATTCTGTAGTTTTTCAAGAGGAAAGTCAGAGGAAGCTAGGAATAATTGATGTCAATTGAGATTTACTAAACTTGCTGGCTGTTAGAAGAGAAGGAAAAGAAGGAAAGTTTACGTCCAGAAAGACAGTAAATGGTGGAACCATTCCTGGAACTGTGTGTCAACATTAATACAAAGGTCATTTGAAGAAAAACAATTGTGATAAGACTAGTTGGTTAGCCCCCTCCTAAAAAAAAGCAAAAAAAAAACATATGTCAACACAAAACAAGGACACTACATTGAGATCAGCAGGGTCTACAGCAAGAAGCCATCCAGAAGTTCATCACACTTCTGTGGAAAAGACTGAGACAACTGATAGAACCAATTCAGATAGTGCAACATCATCCAGAGGCCGTTATATTTCAGATGATCAGTATTAACACCATAAGAGTTGAAAGGGAAGAATGTTGAGTCATAACCTAAGGACTATACAGGTTATTACCAATGCAACTTTGCAGGTATATCTTCCTTTTCGTCAAAGTAGGAAAATGTGATTAGATTGTGGATTCAGGTGCAACTCATCACATAACACCATTTAGAAGAATGTTAACAGATAACAAAACAATTGATAGATAATATGGAGTTCAGGTTTCCTTAGGAGATAGATGTGGTATCATTATACAGGAGAAACTGTTGTTTTACAGCAAGATATACTGAAAAATGTCCTATATGTGCCTGGTTTCAAGTTCAGCTTATTATCAGTATCTAAGATAACAAAGGAGTTAAGTTGTTCAGTCATCTTCTATCCCAAATTTTGTACATTTCAGGATCTCTACAGTGGCAAGGTTATGGGGATTGGTAGAGAACATGAGGGACTATACTGGCTACAAGAACATAATGCAGTGGAAGCAGGAGGTGTAGCAATTGAGGCAACTTGTTGTATTGTAGTATCCCCAGATTGCTATTCATGGTCATACTTCATCTGGAGAGATCAACTTCTAAATGTATCCCTTGTGGACTGGATGAACCATCACTATCTGAACCCGTGGAACTTGTACTTTTAATTTGGTCCTTACCACCAATATCTGAGCCTGCCTCTAAGGGATCTATACCACTATTATCAATATTCATGAGTGTTGTTATATGTTCAGTAACATTATCACTAGCAAACCTATGTTGACATAGTACTCAACACTTTTCCTAAATCAGCGTCATTATGTACCTGCAATTTTTAGAAAAAAAAAACTAAACATAAATAGCTAGAGGAGGTGGGGCATCAATGTTAGTCTGATTTTGATTTGGAAGCTCAAAAGGTAATTTGTTTTCATCAAACAATATGCCTAGGCTCTCTTTCTGAAACTCTATTTTGTTCACGTATGTTAGGACATGAGATATTCCTGCCAATACCACAATTTTCTAGATGTTTAATGAAGTCGGTTATGATGAATTTACCAACTTCATTACACTAAGGAATCAATTCAAGTGGTCGCTCATTTTGGTAGAATGATTGATTTGGTGTTAGACCACTTTTAGACTACTCTTCTAGTAGTTTAAGACGCAACAGTACAACTGTAGATTAATTCTTGACTAATGGCTAGTGTAATGAGACTAAGATAAGACAACATGCTCTTGTAGTGTTGATCCCTCAGATACTACAAGTCAAAATAAAGTACAACCCTAATGTTCCTGGTGAAGCAGTGTGGAAACCAACTGGTCACGTGAAATTCTCTAGTGCATTAGCCTGGAATTACATTGGAAAGAAAAAGTGAATAATTGGATGAATGAGTACGTCTGGAATAGATACATTTCTTTAAATTTTCTTTTGGTTTGGAGAGCATTAAAGTTGAAATTACCTACCAGTGATAAGATTACTGACTTTGAGGTGGGACCTAATAAGTATTCCTACTGCTTTAGGAATTATTTGGATAGTATTCGACATATCTTTGGTTCCAAGAATTGCTCCAATCATATATGGTAACACTTCTCTAATTCAGTCGGCATTAACCCTAGTCACATTCCTTTACATAGTTTGTTAAACTTCTGGTAGAACAGGAAGCCAAAGAATGATGTTCAAAAGCTACCGATTCAATCCATGCTAATATTTATGTGCTAAAATGAAGTTCTGGTGGAACAGGAAGCCAAAGAATGATGTTCAAAAGCTACTGATTCAATCCATGCTAACAATTATGTGCTAGAATCTATGGAAAAACAAATGTGCTGCAAAGAATGGAGGTAAAAGATCTGATAGCAAGGGTGAAGTTTATAGTTCTAAAAGACATTATGCAAAGACAGTTCCAGAATTTGACACCTAAAGTCTAGGTTCAGAATATTAGTTCTTATAGAGTCTTCAATTACTCAAAAAGGGATATGTGTGGTATGACTTAGGGAAAAAAGGGAAGCTATTCTTCAGTAGAGGTGTTATATTTAAAGAAGATGTGTTTCCTTTCAAGGTCAGTATGGGTAGTGACAATATGTGCTACTTTTTATTAATACTCCTAATTCATTTGATACTAATTATGGAAGGAAAAAAAACCATGATTGATCACGTAGCGCAACCTATTGAACTACCTGAGAGTGATACCAGACCTTCCTCAGAACAAGCCATTGAACATGCTTCTAATGAGATAACTAAAGATCCACCTGAGGTTTCCATAACTCAGGCAGATGTCTAATAAAGTGGTACTAAGGCTACTGAAACTAGAAGGTTCAGTAAAGGTAGAAATCCTCCATTATGGTTGGAAGACTTTGTGTCATTAGGTATCAAGGATGGAGTACATAGCTTATGGTCAATTACATAAAATATGACCATCTAGCACCTAGGTATCAAGCCTATCTAAGCGGGATGTCTAAAGTAGCAGAACCTAACACCTATGATAAAGTTATTGAGGATCTTAGATGGATGGAAACTATAAAGTGGGAAATTGAAGCACTTCAAATTAACCATACAAGGAACCTAGTACTATTACCTTCGAGAAAGAAATAGAAAGAGTAATTGTCGTACTTATATATGTCGATGATATACTTATAGTAGGTGATAGTCTCAAATGGATTCGATACACAAGGACAATATTACAAGAAACATTTAATATGAAAGACTTGGAAGAGTTAAGGTACTCTTAGGGATTGAATGTGCAAGATCTGGAAAGGGACTTAAATGCATCAAAGGAAATATACACTACACTCAGGATAGTAAGGTACCAAGCTTGTAATGTCAACTTATACTGCTACAAACTGGGCTACCCACCATAATATCAGAAGGTCTATAATTGGTGATGTAGTTAAAACTTGGAGATTCACTTATCTTCTAAGAGTCTAAGAAGTAGACCATGTTCGAGGTACTGAGGAGTCGTCTTATAAAGAACAACCCGTAGTTATACCGGATCGTCAGATCAGGAGGCGGTGAAATAAAGATGTGACCTCAGTCAAGGTGTTGTGGCATTATAACAACAAAGAGGAAATGACTTGGGAGGCAGAAGAGCAAATGAAGAAGAAATACCCCCATTTGTTTTCCCGTACCTACGGGTAATTCTATTTCTTATTTAACGGTATTGTATGGTAGCTAAGTTATTAGTTGGAAAATAGAGTATAAGAAAAGAAAGAAAGAAACTCCTCCTAAGCTATTTATACACCTTGTAAGGCCAGTTTAACATTTGAGGACGAATGTTCAAAAGGGGGGAGGATGTTAGAACCCGTATTTTTGTGCATTGGATCAGTTATGGTAATTTGGGACCTAAGTGTCATTTTTAAAAAATTTAGGATCAAAGAGACATTATTGGAAAGTTTGGGGTCAAGTAGAACCTATCAAAGAGGTGTATGTGTATAATTCTATATAAACACATGTGTGCATACAATCTTCACTTTTAATTCTTGAATAAAGAAAAAGATCTAGAGCTATTTAATTAAAGTTGGGCCTACTCAAGTTGTGTTACAATTTGATTGGAGCAAGTGTAAGGTTGGGGGACCCAAACCCTTATTATATATACATGTGTATGTAGTATTTCCTTTCATTAGCAAGCTCTATACTTAGGCAAAAAAACAAAGAAGCCAAGAAGTACTCTCAGCAACCCTCTCGGGTTGCTACAGTACTAAGGGAAACAATTTATTTTTTTATTCTCCAATCATATTGACACTACAAGCCTAGTATATTGGGTCCCCTAAGTGGCGTGAAGGCGTTGGTTGGCCAAGAAAACACTTCGTTTAACCACTTTGGCGATCTTGAATCCCTTTAAGGGGTTTAAAGAGGTATGATGATTTTATTCTTGTTTTGGGTAAATTAAAGCTTGTATGGATGTTGGTGTATGATAAATTGAAAGGAAACCATGAAAGATTGTTTGTTAAAGTGAATTGTGAGATTTGGAGGTAGGTTCGAATTTGGGGGTATGTAGGTGTATGAAGTTATATTGTCTTAAAATCATGTAATTGTGTTTAGTTGGTATAAAAATGATCTTTGTGGGGTGAAAGAAGTGTTAGAAATTATTTGTATAAATACTTGATGTTAGAACCCATATTTTTATGCGTTGGGTCAATTACAAAATTTGGGACCTGCGGGTCAATTCTAGAAAACTAGGGGCAAAGTGGTAATATTGTGAGAAAGGGTATGTGATTAAGTCTATATGTGTACCCATGTATAATATGTATTCAACATATTAATTTAAATTGGTTGAATAAGTGTTCTTGACAACAAAATTCATGTGGGAACAAGAATTTATTAAGGGGAAATTGTGTTAGATATTCATTGAGCCATGTGTGTAGGTGGGACCAAGAGGTCCCAAAGCTTATCTTACACATGTGTATATGTTATATTCTAGAAGACTTGAGAAGTCTTCTTCATACTTAAGCAAAAAAAAACAAAGCTTCAAGAAACTGGAAAAAAAACCCTCTCGGGTTTGAGCAGGGATTTTCCCAAAATTGTGCCTTTTTGATCTTTTGATTATTTTGATGCTTTAATCCTACTATTGAGTCCCACAAGCAACGTGGTAGTGTTAGTTCGTCGAGAAAACACTTCGTATGGAGGTGGTGACGGTTTGAAGTTCTATAAGGGTTATTAAGGTATGTGAATTTTTCTTCTAAATTGACTTAAATTAAAGCTTGTATGGGTGGTTGTGAGAGTTATAGTGCAAGAAGAACCTTGAATAGGTGCTTGTTTGGGGTAGTTATGGATTTCTGAGATGGGTCAAATTGGGGCAGTGTTGGTGTAGGAGCTTGAATTGTCTTGTAATGTTATATTTATGCTTAAATGAGATTGAAATGGTTCTTGTGGGTTGAAAGGAACATTGGAAATGGTTGGTATGCATTCTTGAATTATTAGTTGAATTTGAATAGGAAAAAGTAAGGAAATGTCGCGTTTTGACGTTGGGAGTTTGCGTTGGATATTGTAATGAGATAGTTTGATTCTTGGAGCATGTAGGAGTAATTGAATGTGTTATGAATGTATAAAACATGTATGTTGCCCCTGTTTTCAGTTTTGGTATATAAATGAGGTCCGATAGCGAGTTTAGGTTATTGTAGCCTTTAAGAATATTTATTGGACTGCTAGATCTTTGTTATTGTTGTTGATGATGAAATGGGGTCCAAAATGGAGCCCGGGATGGCCTATATTAAGGGGAGACACTAGCAAAATTTTTATAAAAATTAAGGCTGGATTTGAGAATTAAAGAACCATAAAGGATTATGACTAATTGGAGACCATTATCGTAATTATGGTAGATATCGCTCGTCCGGAGAAGCGAGTGGATTAACGTGGCTTTGAAATTAATTTCGCATATGAGGAAAAGTATGTAAAGCTTCTCGGCTTCGGCATGATTGAGTTTGACTCCTAGAAATGTAATAAGTTCCAAGAATCCCAATTCCTTAGAATTTTAACACAAAAGTGAGTTATGTACGTTTTGGTCTTTTTTGTGAACAAAGAAGTTCCTACTTAGTGTTTGCACTTTTAAATTTGCATATTTAGTATGAATTTGAGCAAAGAAAGCAAGTTAGCTGGAAACTAAAAGGTTGCTATTCAAAGTTTGAAAAATGAGAAAATTGGATTCTTAAAGTTGCAAGAATAAAAGTGTGAAACCCAAGTATGTAAGTTTGTGAAAGTTGATAAATTTAAACCAATATGTGTTCTAGTACTCCGAAAATTTGTAAAAGAACTTAAGACAAGCTAGATCTTATTATTGATATTATTATTATTATTTTCGGACATGAGCAACTTACTACTAGTTGGGATTCTTAATAACAATAAGGTATTAAGTGTGAAATTGCGCATTTTTCTATTTCCCTGGGAATTCTAAAAGTGTACGAATAATATGTTACCCCTAAATCTGAACACCTTGTTATTCTTTAGAATTTTTGGTAAATAATATTGTGATTCCGAAAATGAACAATTTGTTAAATCCTAGTATGACTATTTTGGCATAATTGATATTTTGTTCCTAATATAAAAATACATTCGGATTCTTAAACCCTTAAAATGGAATTTTTGCATTTGATCCTCACGACTCTACTTGTTCCTATAATAACATCGTTCATCGATTCCCGGGCCGGTTGCTGTGGTGCATGATATATTATATATATATACATATATTTCCGGAGTTGGTTGGTTGCGGCGAGGTCGACTCGGTCCAAGGGTCGGCTTCGCTTAGTTGGTGACACGGTGAGATTGGGCCTTTGGTTTGGTGGCTCTAAGCCACATTTACTATAGGATCTGTGAGTACTGGGACGCCGGCGCACACATCCTACATATGTGATTTATGTTGGAGACTTTCGGGATTTGAACTATCTTGTGTGATGCTGTGGTATGGCGCGAGTTTGGAGGTCGCCATCATTCCGGTCCATGCTGGGTATGTGAAACATGATTGTCAGTCTGAATATTATGTAAGTTGTTGTGTTTTTGAATTATTAGTTGAATTTGAATAGGAAAAAGTAAGGAAATATCGCGTTTTGACGTTGGTTGTTTGCGTTGGATATTGTAATGAGATAGTTTGATTCTTGTAGCATGTAGGAGTAATTGAATGTGTTGTGTACATATGTGTGTAGGTTTGAGATGTATACTGGGAATCTTCTGTTTGCAGGTGGGTAGTCAGTAAAATAGAGGAAATTCTGTTGAAATTTCTATAAATAAAATAGTGATTATAATATGAGTCTGTCTTAGCAATGTTGTCCGGGTGCCCCAATCGGGTGCTAGTCATGGCCCATAGGTTGGGTCGTGACACTTGAGGAGTTGGTCGAATTGGGGTCCTTATATGTAATAAAATATTTATGTTTTAATGTTGGGAGTATACACTTGACGTTTGGGTGATGTAATATGGTTCTTGGAGTATATAGGAGTCCTTGAATGTGATAAATATGTAAATAAATTGTACGCTACCCTATTTTGCAACTGTGGTAAAAATAAGATTTGTTAGTAAATTTAGTGAGATGATGGCCTTGGAAAGGCTTATTGTTGGTTGTTGGATTGTTCTTATTGTTGTTGTTGATGAATTGGAGCCGAGATGGGTTCTCGGGGTGGTCTAGCTTAAGAGGAGGTGCTAGCGAAATTTTTATAAAATTAGGGGCAAAACTTGGGATTTAAGGCCCGTAAAGGATTATAACTAATTATAAACGCTATTGTGATTTTTGTAGGCATTGGGCATCCGGAAGAGTAAGTTGGAGTGGCTTGACGTTGGGATTAGTTTGGCAAAAGATTTAAGGTATGTAAAGCACTTTGTTTCTATGGAATGATTTAGTTTCAAGTAACTAGTGCTATAAGCTTGAAAAGTTTCCCTTCCTTTAAAATTCAAGCTTAATTAATTCATATGTCCCTTCTTGACATTTTTTTAAAAGAAATTAGTCCAATCTTGGCTCTTATGAACTTAAAGGTTGTAAGTTGTGAAAATATGAAAAGTGTGATAAGTTTAAAACAATATATGTGCTCGTGCCTATTATGACCTCGTTCACCGGTTCCCGAGCCAATTATTATCGTGCGTATTATAATATGTATATATATATATATATACATTTTTTTAAAAGAAATTAGTCCAATCTTGGCTCTTATGAACTTAAAGGTTGTAAGTTGTGAAAATATGAAAAGTGTGATAAGTTTAAAACAATATATGTTCCTAACACTTTGCAAAAGATAAATATATATATATATATATTTTGAAGTGGGCTGGATACGGCGGGGTCGGCTAGGCCCAAGGCTCGGCTTCGCTTAGATTAGTGATGTGGTGAGATTGGACCTTTGGTTTGGTGGCATCTTGCCACATTTACTATGTGATTTGTGAGTTCAGGGACGCCGGCTCACTTACCCTATGTTTATGATTTTATGTCAGAGATTTCGGAGATTTGAACCTTCC
>DF362880.1:0-12660 GCA_000787875.1 Solanum virginianum
TTTTGGACTTGTCATTATTATTTCCTTCCATAAAGGCATGTTGAATGTAGATAGATCTTATAATATGTATAGATAACACATAGATATAGGTTGGTTCTTCCGAGCCTTATCAGCAACGGGTGCCGGTCCGCCTTAACGGGAATTGGGGCGTGACAGTATGTACTAGATGCTCTCTACACTCGTGACACCAAATTTTGGGATATGATTTTTATCTATTGGATTTTTCCACTTTAAATGTATTTATCTTCGAGTTTGAAAATTTATTCGGTTCCGTAGTCATGAATCTGTTTTGGGCCGTGACAGAATTCTCCCCAAAAAGTAGCTTCAATACTATTGCTCCTACATGAAAATTGTACAACATAATCATTTACAAAATGATGCAACTAATAAAATATCAGTTATAATAACAATCAAAGTCTTACTCATGATCCTGCAGTTCTACATTCATAAAAACACTGGATTTATCACCTTGTTTGTATTCTTGTGTAGATCCATAAGCAACAATTTCTCCGATAACATCTATCATAATGATGAAAAGCTAGTATGAGATAAAGTTGGTAAAACATTCAAATTAAATGAAACATGAAAGTAATAATTATCGCATAGTTTACTCTCATCAATATCAACTTGATTTATCAAGTGTTCAAATGGTCAAAATTTGAAAATATTCATACCAAAGCATGAATTATTTGTTTTTTGTACGATAGTTTTATGAGTAAATATTAATTTCAGTCTATGATTGTTGGTTTGGAACTTAGATTTATTTAGTCCAACAACAAAATTCTTCATATAATATAATCCCAACTCCTGAAGTTCCGATTTGAACTTGGTGATAATGTTCCTTCCAACAGATGCTTGAATATGATATCCTTAAAAAAAATAATTTATAGTTGAGACTATGACAAAATTATTGGTAGAAATAGTATTAAAAAAATACATGGAATATATATACCTTCTCATCCTGTAAGAGAATTTCTAACGATGATATATTATTGGGATTTTCATATTCTATAGTTTGCCATAATTGTACTATGCAAACCTTCAAATTCTACTGCATTTTTGTACTTGATATATCACAAATATATTCAGTTTTAGTAGACATATTTCTTAAGCATAAATTAATTTATTATGACCCAAATTGAAGTACATTAAGTTGATTCTTAGTTATCTATATATAATAAGAAGTTTACCTTTTGTCAAATATACAATAATATTTTATTTACTTTTGTATTCCGATTTTGACCATATAAACACAATAATATTTAATTTTGAATGATTTTTACCATATATGTGTGCAATAATATGTAATGTCTCAAATTAAAAAAATGTAATCTTTTATCTAATTATAAACATTCTCCATATAAATCAATCACTCTAAATTTAAAATAATTACATATTGTCTCATTGTATAATAATTTAGTGCTCACTTTTATTCCATATTAATTAAATGTAACACCCCATAAAATTATCGAAATGCCCCTAAAACATATCGTGCGTATAACGTATCTTCCAAAGCTCCGATAAGAAATCTAAGACCGGATTTGTGATCAGCGCAAAAAATCGAGTGGGAAAATGGTCTCGACCCGATTTAAGACCAACTGAGTCCAAATATAATTTTCACTAATTAATGCAAAAACAGTGTCTGTCCGCACCTTTGGCGCGACATGGAGGGGATGTGGAGACACACTTAGTATATTTTTTAAATTTTCGATGGGAATTGATTTTCAAAAAATTTTGCGAAATACACTGGTTCGCGCCAGTTGCAGACCAGTGTACAAATTTTAATTTTTTTATTTTAATTCGAAAAGGACCTTTTGTTCATTCCCCACCCTTAAGGTTAGTTATTAGCGATTGAGGGTCCAATGGGAGAACTCAGAGAAGAAGTAGAGAGAGTTGAGGGTTTCTAGTTGAAGTTCAATTTTCTTGGAAGAACTGAGGAATTCTTCAATCCCAGGTATGTAAAGGCTACCCAGAAAATGTGATTGTTCTCCCATGTTCCCCCATGATTGAGTTAGGGTGATTAGTTGAAAGTAATGAGTCTTAACTGTGATACCTTGAATGAAATCTTGATAACTATCTTAATTTTTACATACTTTCTTAAATTGATGATCATCATACTTTTAAATGACTATTTACATGTATTATTGCATGATTATGTGATTTAACCATTTGTTTAATCGATTAATTGAGCCTTTGTATAATCCCTACATGTTTAATTGTTAAAGAGTAATTGAATGACCATATGGATTGAAGTCTAGAGCCTAGGTTTTATATGTATACATTATGGTTATGGCCCGGGTCTTGAGATGAATGTTGATGGCTAAAATTGATGGTGGGAGTGGTCTTAGAGTCTAAATGAGGTGGAATTGTAGCTTGAAAGAACAATCCTACACTTTGAGCTGAGAGATGATGAGATGAGTTAAAGTTTCTTTTCGTAGAGGCTAGGAGATGGAAATTCTTGATGTGTTGATGGAATTATGAGTATGTCGAGTCCTGGGAGGAGTATTAACACCAAAATGGGTAAGAGTGAGTCCCACTCACACTCATTAACTACGTGGCCAGCATAAGAAAGGATTGGACCGTGCAAACAAATGTTTCTTTTATCCCGTTGAGGACTTCATTGACTTCTTTTAGGATCCCCGATAGATGTGTCCTTTACCCCGGGAAGGTACTGGGCAAATGTGGAAATGACATCTCTTCGTTGTATCATTATTAGCTCATAGGTGATGATTGTCGATTATAGAAACTCTCAGATAGGTTTCATGTTAATAGTACTCTGAGGTTGATGTGATTGTATGATGTCTTGATGGATGGTGATGTGATAGAGTCCTGTCCTTACTCTGAGTTGAGGTTGAGTTGTTAATGAGCTGATGTGATTTGATATTGTATAGTCCATATTGTTTACTTTAGTCCATTTTACATACAGTACATTCCACGTACTAACACCCTATTAGCGCTGCATCATTTTATGATGCAGATTCTATAGAGGACTTCAGTAGGCGAATTGTTGAGGTTTAAAGCTCGGTGATTTCCAGACTTAGTGAGTCCTTCTCTGCTATCGGAGGACATATTTATTCTCTTTATCTATGAGTTATTTCTTTTGATAGTGGTAGCCATGCCTTGTCGTGATACCCTCATACACATTAGTCATAGAGGTTTCATAGACATGGACAGTTAATAGTTGATGTTGAAGTTGTTTCCTTGTTTCTTATTTATCTTGAGATTGCTCTTCTATTCTTATTCCGTGGGATAGACAAAATGATAGATCTTATGATGGACAGAGCTATTGAGTCTCATAGACCACTAATAGTTAGATATTTCTTTATTATCTTCTGCTAATGCATTGATTGAACGAGTGTGATGGGACTAGGTGGTTCACTTGGGGATTAGCAATAGTCTCCGAGTGCCTGTTATGCCCAGGGTACGCTCCAGGGCCTGACAAACTTGGTATCAGAGCACAAAGTTCAAGTGTCCTAGGGAGTCTATGAATTCTAATTCGTACGTTATATGTTTACATTATATGTCGCTGAAGAGAACTACTGCCCAGAGAGATGCCTCAGCCCCTGCTACTGAGAATGCCCAACCAGAGATCTTGGTCCAGACAGAGGCAAGGAGATGGGGATGGCCTGCTAGGACTGCTGAGGTCCCACAGGCGCCCCTTGCCCAGCCCCAGCCAGCTCCCAGCACTGAGGCAAAGTATAGGGGAGCCATCACTATGCTGACTCAGTTGGTGGCCTCCCAATGTAACAAATGGGGTCCACAAGCTCCTAGCTCTAGCTCATAGGAGCGCTCAGCTACAACCTGACTCAAAGACTTCTTAAGGATGAACCAACCAGTGTATATGGGGTCGAAGGTTGAGGAGGACCCACAGAACTTTATCGATGAAATGTATAAGGTCCTGAAAGCTATGCATGCTATCGAGATTAAGGGAGTCGAGCTTGCTTCTTACTAGCTAAAGGATGTTGCTAATGTTTGGCATAACCAATGGGAAGATAGTAGGGGTGAGGATGCTATGCCTGCAGAGTGGGAGGAGTTTGAAGCTGCTTTTCTTGACCATTTCTTTCCTCAAGAGATGAGAAAGGCGAAGGTGGATGAGTTCATAAACTTGAAGAAAAGAAGGATGATGGTCAAGGAGTACAACCTAAAATTCATTGAGCTGTCTAGATATGCACCAGAGATAGTGCAAGACATGAGGGCCAGGATGAGGAAGTTTGTATCTAGCCTGGGCAGATATGTGCAGAAGGAGTGCAAAGCAGCTTTGTTAATCCCTGGCATGGACATCTCCAGGATCATGGTGTATGCCCGACAGACAGAGGAGGATAAGAGGAGAGATAGAGAGGAGCAGTTGAATAGAAAAAGCAAAATCATCTGGGTATGAGCCTAGCCAGCAGAGATAGAGTAAGGGTAACAAGTCCTACTTTCAGAAGAGGTCATCTCACCATGCATCTTCTATAGCGAGTGCGCTCGTTCAACCAAACAGGTATGATCAGAAGTCTCAAGGTTATCAGAATTTCAAGGCTCAGGATACACAATCTCAGTCTAGTGTGACCCAAGGTGCAAGGGGAAAGCCACTTTGTGACAAGTAGGGTAAGCTTCATCTGGGTGAGTGTCGTATGGGTAGAGATGTTTGCTATTCATGTGGACAGGCTGGTCACTTCCCGTTTGAGTGTCTGAATAGGAGACAGGGTGAAGGGAGCAGCAGAATGCAATCCTGTGCAGCACCCCCAGTTGGTAATCATCAGAGGGGTACTACCACAGGTACAGAAGGCGGGATGAACTGCCTTTATGCTATGGGTAATTGACAGGATCAGGAGGCTGCACTAGATATTATTACGGGTATGCTTCGAGTCTTTATCTTTAATTGTTATGCATTAGTCGACCTGGGTGCTACCTTATCTTTTCTGACTCCTTATGTGGCTAGTAAGTTTGGGATTTTTCTAAAGTATTTGCTTGAACCTTTTGCTATTTCCACTTCTACTGATGAGTCTATATTAGCTGAGAGAGTTTACTGGGATTATATAGTGTCCATTTATCATAGAGATACCTTACCTGACTTGGTAGTGTTGGAGATAGTTGACTTTGATGTGATACTTGGCATGGGTTAGCTTCACGCCTGTTATGCTTCTATTGACTTTAGAACCCCAATTGTTAAGTTCAAATTTCCTAATGAGCCTATTCTAGAGTGGAAAGGGAGTTCGTTTGCATCTAAGGGAAAGTTTATCTCTTATCTTAGAGCCAGAAATTTGATCTCTAAGGGTTGTATTTACCACCTCGTGCGAGTTAAGTTTGATGATGTTGAATCTTCTAGTCTTGAATCAGTCACGATTGTGACTGAGTTCCCTGAGGTATTTCCTAATAATCTACCTGGAGTCCCTCCTGATAGGGAGATTGACTTTGGGATTGATATTCTTCCCGAGACCCAACCTATTTCAATTCCACCTTATAGAAAATGGCCCTTGCAGAGTTGAAAGAATTAAAAGAACAATTGAAAGAATTGTTAGAGAAAGGTTTCATAAGGCCTAGTGTCTCTCCTTGGGGTGCTCTTGTCCTATTCATGTGTAAGAAAGATGGGTCTCTCCGAATATGCATAGAGTACCGATAATTGAACAAGGTCACAATAAAGAATAAGTATTCTCTTCCCTGAATAGATGATCTATTTGACCAGCTTCGGGGTGCTACTTGTTTCTCCAAGATAGACCTTAGATTGGGTTACCATAGTTGAAGGTGAGGGAAAATGATATTCCTAAGATAGCCTTTAGGACACGGTATGGCCACTTTGAGTTCTTGGTCATGTCCTTTGGGTTGACAAATGCACCTACAGTTTTTATGGATTTGATGAACAGGGTATTCAGATCATATCTTGATATGTTCGTGATCGTGTTTATTATTGATATTTTGGTGTATTCAAAGGATGAAGAGGAGCATCCTAATCATCTTAAAATGGTTTTACAAATGCTCAAAGACCATGAGTTGTATGCGAAATTCTCAAAGTGTGAATTCTAGTTGAAGCCGTGGCCTTCCTAGGCCATATTATTTTAGGAGATGGTATTCAGGTGGATACTCAGAAAATTAAAGCGATTGAGAATTGGCCTAGACCAATTTCTCCAATGGAAATAAGAAGCTTTTTGGGTTTGGCAAGCTACTATCGTAGATTTGTTGAGGGCATCTCTTCTTTGTCAGCACAATTGACTAAGCTAACTCAGAAGAAGGCCAAGTTTCAATGGTCTAAGGAATGTGAAAAGAGTTTCAAAGAGTTGAAGACTAGAGTGACTACAACACCAGTTTTGACTTTGCCCGATGGGATGGGAGACTTCGTGATATACTGTGATGCATCTAGAGTTGGATTGGGCTGTGTGCTTATGCAAAGAGGGAAGGTGATAGCTTATGCTTCCAGACAACTTAATATCCATGAGAAGAATTATCCGACTCATGATCTCGAGTTGGTAACAGTGGTATTCGCACTTAAGATCTGGCGTCACTACTTGTATGGAGTGCATGTGGACATGTTTACTGACCACAAGAGTTTGCAATATGTGTTTAATCAGAAGGAGCTCAACCTGCGGCAGAGAAGATAGTTGGAGTTGCTCAAGGATTATGATATGGCATCCTTTGCCACCCAGGTAAGGCTAACATTATTGTTGATACTCTTAACAGGTTGTTATGGGTAGCACTACCCATATGGACAAAGGGAAGAGAGAATTGGCTAAGGAAGTTCATAGAATGGCTCGACTGGGAGTGCAACTTGAGAAGAATAATGAAGGTAGGGTTAATATTTAGAATGGGTCTGCTTCATCCTTAGTGTCGGAAGTGAAGGAAAAGCAAGACCAAGATCCTATTTTGTTTCAATTGAAAGAAGTGGTTTACAAGCAGAAGGTGATAGGTTTCTTCAAAGGGGGAGATGGGGGTGTTGAGATACCAGGGTAGATTGTGTGTGCCCGATGTGGATGGTGTTCGAGAGAGGATCATGGCTAAAGCTCATATCTCTAGATATTCCATCCATCTTGGTTTCACCAAGATGTATCACGACTTGAGAGAAGTCTATTGGTGGAATAGAATGAAGAGGGACATTGCGGAATTCGTCTCTAAGTGTCCCAAGTGTCAACAAGTTAAGGTGAACATCAGAGATAGTGTGGATTAGCATAGAATTTTGAAAATCCAAAACGGAAGTGGGAGATGATCAACATGGATTTCATCACTAGGTTACCAAGATCCCGAAAGTAGCATGATTCAATATGGGTAATTATGGATAAAATGACTAAATCAGCCTACTTCTTGGCAGTCAAGATAACTAATACGGCTGAGAAGTACGCTCAACTATACGTTCGCGATATTGTGAGATTGGATGGGGTTCCCTTGTCCATTATCTCAGATAGAGGAGCTCAATTCACCTCTCAATTTTGGAGATCTTTTTAGAAAGAATTGGGTATGAAAGTGAATCTGAGTACCGGCTTCTACCCCTAAACAAATGGACAGGTAGAGCACATTATACAGAATTTAGAGGATATGTTGAGAGCATATGTCATTGACTTTAAGGGCAATTGGGATGATCATTTGCCATTGGTTGAGTTTGAGTACAACAATAGCTACCATGCTAACATCCAGATGGCCCCTTACGAGGCATTGTACAGGAGGATAAGTAGATCACCAATTGGCTGGTTTGAGGTTGGTAAAGCTGAATTGATTGTTCTTAACCTTGTCCACGAGTCTATGGAGAAGGTAAAAGTCATTAGAGAAAGGTTGAAGACAACACAGAGTCGTCAAAAGTCTTATACAGATGTGAGGAGAAGAGAGTTGGAGTTTGAGGTGGATGATTAGGTATACTTGAAGGTGTCACCCATGAAAGGTGTCATGAGGATTGGTAAGAAGGGAAAGTTGAGTCCACGTTATATCAGACCATACCAGATTGTGAGGAGGATTGGGAAGGTCGCTTATGAGTTGGACTTGCCTTTTGAGTTAGATGGAGTTCATCTGGTATTTCATATTTCAATGCCCAAAAAGTGTTTGGGAGATCCTGCTTTGGCGATCCTATTGAGGGTACGAGTGTGAAGGATAGCCTATCCTATGAAGAAATTCCAGTCCAAATCCTTAATCGAAAAGTTTGTAAGATGAGGAACAAAGAGATAGCCTCCGTCAAGGTTCTATAGAGGAATCAATTTGTTGAAGAAGCTACGTGGAAAGCTGAGGAAGCGATGAAACTCAAATACCCGCATCTATTTATGCCTAATGATGATGATGTCAAAGGTAATGTTCCTATCTTTAACGCTATTGAATGTCTCATTTCATTAAGTTGATGTATTAATCCGATTCTATTCTCAAGTCTAAGATAGATAAAGATAAGTGATGGACAATTGAGAGTTTGAGAGATCCTGAGTGAGGAATGAGATGAGTTTTGAGGTTACTCGTGCTTTCATGCTACCTTTACTCTTCATTCGAGGACAAATGATCCTAAGGGGGAGATGATGTAACACCTTATAAAGTTTCTAAAATGCCCCTAAAATATATCGTGTGCGTAACACATCTTCCAAAGCTTCGATGGGAAATCAGAGTCCGAATTTGCGATCAGCGTGGAAAATCAAGTGGGAAAATGGTCTCGACTCGATGTAAGAGCAACCAGGTTGAAAAATAATTTTTGCTAATTAAAGTGAAAACAATGTCTATCCGCACCCCTGGCGCGACACGGAGGGGACGCGGAGACACACTTAGCATTTGTTTTAAATTTTCGACAGGAATTGAATTTTGAAAAAATTTGCGAAATGCACTAGTCCGTGCCCCTGGCGCATTGCGGACCAGTATACAAATTTTATTTTTTTTCTTTTTATTTGTGAAGGGCCTTTTGGTTATTCTCCCTAAGTCCTAAAACGTACATGTAAGGTCAGTTATTAGCGATTGAGGGTACAAAACCCATTATTTTTCTATGTTTTCAACGGGAGAACTCAGAGAAGAAAAAGAGAGAGTTGAGGGTTTCTTGTTGAAGTTCAATTTTCTTGGAAGAACTGAGGAATTCTTTAATCCCAGGTATGTAAAGGCTACCCAGAACATGGGATTGTTCTCCCATGTGCCCTAGGATTGAATTAGGTTGATAGTTGATAGATGATGGGTTTATGTTATGATTTCTTGAATGCTATCTTGAGAATTACTATTATTCTACATGTATTTCAATAAGTAGATGACCATCGTAGTTGAAAGTAATGAGCCTTAACTGTGATACCTTGAATGAAATCTTGATAACTATCTTAATTTTTACATACTTTCTTAAATTGATTATCATCATACTTTTAAATGACCATTTACATGTATTATTATATGATTATGTGATTTAACTATTTGTTTAACTAATTAATTGAGCATTTGTGTAATCCCTACATGTTTAATTGTTAAAGAGTAATTGAATGACCCTAGGGATTGAAGTCTAAAGCCTGGGTTATGTATGTATGCATGATTTTTATTGTTCAGGTCTTGAGATGCATGTATTGATGGCTGAAATTGATGGTGGGTGTGGCCTTAGAGTTTAAATGAGGTTGAACTATAGCTTGAAAGAACAATCCTACTCTTTGAGTTGAGAGATGATGAGATGAGTTGAGGTTTCTTGCCGTAGAGGCTAGGTGATGGAAATTCTTGATGTGTTGATGGACTCATGAGCATGTTGAGTCCTGGGAGAAGTATTAGCAACAAAATAGGTAAGAGTGTGTCCCACTTGCACTCATTAACTATGTGGCCAACATTGGAGAGGATTGGACCTTGAAAATGGATGTTTCCTTTGTCTCATAGAGGACTTGATAGACTTCTTTTGGGATCCCCGATAGTGTAACCGTTTACCTCGATAAGGTACTGGGTGGATGTGGCAACGACATTTTTTCGTTGTATCATCACCGGCTCATAGGTGATGATTGTCGGTTATAGAAACTCGCAGATAGGTTTCATGTTGATAGTACTCTGAGGTTAATGTGATTGTATGATGTCTTGATGGATGGTGATGTGATAGAGTCCTATCCTTACTCTGAGTTGAGGTTGAGTGATTGATGAGCTGATGTCATTTTATATTGTATAGCCTATATTGTTTACTTTAGCCCATTTTACATACAGTACATTCCACGTACTAACGCTCTGATATTATATAGTCCATATTGTTTATTTTAGCCCATTTTACATACAGTACATTCCACGTACTAACACCCTTTTGGCGCTGCATCATTTTATGATGCAGATTCTATAGACAGAGGATTTGAGCAAGCGAATTGTTGAGGTTCAAAGCTTCGTGATTTCTAGACTTGGTGAGTCCTTTCCTGCTTTCGGAGGACATGTTTATTCTCTTTATCTTTGATTTATTTCTTTTAATAGTGGTAGCCATGGCCTGTCATGATAGCCTCATAGATATTAGTACTAGAGGCTTCATAGACATGGACAGTTGATAGTTGATATTGAAGTTGTTTCCTTGTTTTTTATTTATCTTGAGATTGCTCTCTTATTCTTATCCCGTGTGATAGACAGGATGATATATCTTGTGATGGACAGAGTTATTGAGTCTCATAGCCCACTGATAGTTAGATATTTCTTTGTTATCTTCCGCTAATATATTGATTGAATGAGTGTGATGGGACTAGGCCGTTCGCTTGGGGATTAGCAATAGTTTTTGAGTGCTAGTTACACCTAAGGTATCTTCTCCGGGCGTGACATTAAATCTGTGAAGTTGTGCACACAGATTAAGAAAAATATTTAAGGATAAAATATTACATTTATATTTTACCACAACCTACCTTGGTACCTAAAGGTACCATCTCCCCCTTAGGAGAAAACCTCCACCTTACCAACGTTCACCAAAGCCTTCAATTTTAACAAGGAGGGATTAAGACCTTTCTTTGCTTCTACCTCATCAACCAAGGAAGATTTTTGAACCACCAACAATCACAATACCACCATAGTCAACCTCTTCCAACCTAACCCTCAATCTAGCCAACTGGTGGACCTCCCTAGCCATCCCTTTGCTACCGCCATCAATATGAACTAGACTACCCATGAACACCCTACGCAAAGCACTGAACACAACATTAGTCTTATCGGGATGATAATACACACTCATATTATAATCCTTAAGAAGTTCTAACCACCTTCTTTGTCTCAAGCTAAGATCCTTTGGGTGAACACATATTGGAGACTCTTGTGATTGGTAAACACATCAATATGCACCCCACATAAATAATGATGTCAAATTTTTAAAGCAAATACCACAACGGCCAACTTAAGGTCATATATAGGATAATCCTTCTCTTGCATCTCAAATTGTCTAAAAGCATAGGCTATTGCGTTACCATTTTGCTTCAAAACACAACCCAAACTAATTCAAGAGGCATCACAACACACAACAAACCCTTCCAACCCTTCCGTAGAGAAAAGATAGGAGTAGAGACAGGCTTCCCCTTCAAGGTTTGGAAACTCCTTTCACACTCATCGGTCCACACAATCTTAGCCTTCTTTTGAGTCAACTAGGGACTTGGAATCTAACTCTACGGTCCTGCCAATAATGAAGACATATTATGAATGCAACTAATCTACCTCAAGTATAATATCAAAATCCACCATATCTAATTTAACATAGTCACAAGACAAGATCTATGCAATATGACCACAGAACTGTCACGAACCAAGCCAAGGGCCTAGACGTGACACGACGCAAGGGGAACCCGAAGGGACACCAAGCAACCGTCTTAGCACCTCATTACACACCTTGGTCGCAGAAGCAATAAAATAACAAGAGATAGTAAATAGGGACAATAGGGCTGAGGGTTTTGAGTCTTGGAATTTTGAGTGAAAATATGGCTAAGTGTTTTGGGGAGTATTGCGGAAATGTTTAGGATGATATAAGGGTGAAATTTGACTAAGTATAGATAAAAACACGTTTAGAAAACTTGGGCCCAACACTTAGAATATTTTGGATCGCACTTGAAAAATATTGCTAGGAAAATACACTTCTCCACTTCGCAGAGAGGACACAGAGAAGATTTTGTACTGAAGCACGCCCAAGGCGTGTCGCAGAGGTATCGCGGAAAGCTCTCTGGAATTCATCACTTAAAAATTTATAATTGCTATTCTTTCGTTCTTAAATCAAGGTTAGACCGTTTTCACGTAATTTTGACCCCCTGATCACAAATATGAAGTCAGATTTTTGAAATAACGAATAAGTTTTTTAGGTATATGGAAATTAAAATTTCGGTCATTCCGAGGCACATTTTTGGGCACTTTTTGGTGTCGTCTCAGTGGCTAACTTCGTATGTATTACACGGTAGAACTTATAGGAAAATATTATTATTTCTTACCATGGCTAAACACAAATCACACACGTATATAATTTTTTTTGATTTGTTTATCATTATTTAAATTAATATGCATACGTATCCGTGGGGATTATATATATTTATTTATAGCTCTATTTTAAAAGAATTACATGCAAATTGTTCATAGTAATATTTATATCCATATTACACGGTAGAACCTGCAGAAAAATATTATAATTTCTTACCATGGCTAATAACAAATCATATGTGTATATAGGTTTTTTGGTTTGTTTATTATGATTTAAATTTATACGCATACATATCCATGCAGAATATACATATATATATATATATATATATATATATATATATATATATATATATATATATA
>DF362880.1:12775-38746 GCA_000787875.1 Solanum virginianum
CTATTTTAAAAGAATTGCATGCAAATTATATCTTTTACACGTAGTTTTAAATATATCGTTTACACATAGTAATAGTAATAATGAAATTATATTATGATCTTTACCATGTATAATTTTTTGTTCCTTCTTTTATTTTTAAAAGTTTAATGTATTTGGTAATTCAATTATTTTTAATATCTTAATTAAAAGATTTTGTTACCATAATTATTAATTTTGTTGTCTTAAAATTGCCAAGTGGCTTTTCAAAAGCTTGCCACTTGGCTTAACCACATGCTAGACTACTCTCCTTTATAATATATATAGAAGATATGATTATTCTAATAGTATTAAATTTTAAATATAATATACATAATAGAAATTAAATGGAGAAGATTTTCTAATTCTGGTTAAATTCTTACACTAAGAATTCTTTCCAAACTAAAATAAACTTAATCCAGAAAGAAAATAATAATAAAATCTTTCAAATAATAATAAAAAAAGTTTTTTTAAAAAAAGAAACATAAAAAAGCTAAAAAAAAAAGAGTTTAAAACCCATAGAAAAAGGCAAAAAACTTCAAAATTATAATCACTTTTTCTTTTTAAAAAATTAAAACATCCCAAAATAAAGACAGATAAATTATCACAAAAAGGTCTAACTGTCAAGAAAACAAAAACTCCAAAAAAATATTAAAAAAATCAAAATTTTCTGCTAACAATGTACCTAATATTTAGGATTGAAACAAACTAACATATGAAATATAAAGTTCTACAATCCAATACGAATTTCAATTAGACAATAATACTAAAACACATATTATCTATATAAGGAGCAAATAATATTTTTTATATAGAAAGAGAAAAACATATTCTAAAAATTAAGGAGTCGTAAAATACATGGTAAGAGAAAATTATTTATGGTAAGAGATATTAGGAGAATTAATAATAAAAAATCCTAAAATATATGGTAATAGGAAAAAATTAAAAATTAAGGAATCCTAAAATATATTACAACGAAAATTATATGGTAAGAGTTTTAAGGCTCTTATTAAAAAATATTTAATGAAATATAAATATGATCATTTTGATCTCAAATAAAACAAATAGAACTATACAAATTATTCATAAAATATACCCTTTATTTTATATTTAAATTAAATGTATATTTATGGTCATCCATTATTGTTCCATTTACTTAGAATTGTATAGACTAGGTATGAAAAAAAATTTTGGTAGAGAGTGGTATTCCCGAATATGGTCTGTCAAGTCTGAATTTGAAATTAGTTGTATTAAAGATTTTCAACTATTCATAGTATTCAATTTAATAATATGATGTGACACACACGTGCAATGCCCGTAAACTAAACTAGTATTATATTAAAAGTGTGAAGGTCCTTAAAAATGTTATTTGAATTTTTGGCGCTTCATTAAATGATTGCTCTTTAGATAAATTGTCTTTTCACCATATCTTTTAAATAATTATATTATTATTTTAATAATATTAAATATAATAATAAATTAAATAGAGAAAATTTTCTTATTATGGTTAAATTTCTACCCAAGGAATCCTTTTCCAACTAAAATTTCTATAGAAAATAGTAAAAAAAAAGTTTACAAACAAAAAAAGGAAATGTGCAAGGAGAAAAAGTCAAAAAAGGCTTTAAAATAATCAAAATAAATAGAAAAAGCCTTTCAAAGAACAGATTTGATCAAAAAAATTTAAAAAGAATTTCAAAGTAATAATAATAAAAGGTCTTTTCTGAAACACAAAATTCTACTATTCAATACTAATTCTAATTAGACAATAGCACTAAAACACATATTATGTATATAAGGAATAAATTTATATTTACTTCAAATTAACAAGCTTATACACAGATGGTTTTAGAGGTAATAATATTTTTTTTCTCTTTTTCATAATAGTATATTATTTTATAATTTATATGCATGTTGTTGATTGTCTGCATTGTTATTGTATTCAATTTTTATTTATATGTATGCATGCTTGATAGAAATATATGTGTTTATTTAAAATTGAAAAAACTTTCAGAATATGATTCTACCGGCTCTATCCAAAAGGGAATATATGTTTGATTTCTTCTTCCTCATTACTTTTTCTTACATTTATGAAAACTAATTTTAATTATGATAGAAAATTTAGAAAAATCCTAAACAAAAGACTCCTAAACATGAAACATTTGTAGATAGTTGCCAATAATATTTGTTTCAAAAAGTTAATCAAGATCACGTAAATTGTTCATACCTTGCGATTTTAGAAAATTAATGAATCAATCGTAACATTAAAAGTCCATCATAACAATTAACCTATTAAAATGTGAGAAACTAATAAAAATAATTTATCGTTCTTTGCAAATAAAATATAACTAATGCAACTTAATCAACTGTCTCTATGTATTAAAAAGGTTATTAAAATTAATCATTATTTAATATAATAATATTTATTTTTATTATTTAAATTTTTTAAAGAAAAAAATCAGTAAAATTATGTTGGAAACACTAAATTGTTCCTAAATAGGAATCTTTTGTTAAATTAAATTTTAGTCAATTAATTATTTAACTTCCAACAAATCAACTCTAAACTATTACTTCATGTATTCAAAATCTTTAACATATCTACAATTAAATTGAGTTTCTCATCTTTGTTGTATCACAATATACTAAACAATCTAAACTATTACATCAAACTAATAATATTTATTTAATTTTAATTTTTATTTTTATTATATTTATTTAATGACAAATGCTATTTGTATATAATTTTTGAATTGACGTAGCACATATGTGCAAAGCACGTTCACTTTTCACTAATTGAAATATTCTGCTTTAGACAAAATCATCTTTTCACTATTTTTCTTAATTTATTATTTTATGTTTTATTTGTTTATTTTCTAGATTCACTTTTAAATTAGAATTTCTTTATATTTATAATTCACTCTTGATTTAGGCCTATTCTAATAAATAATTGTCTAGGCAATAAAGGAAAAGAAATACTAAAATATTGATTATCAAATATTTTGTTGACAAAAATATGTAATATAGCAAATTTAAAAAGAAAAAGAATAATTAAAATTACGTTGATTACATTAAACTACTCCTTTTATATTTAGGAGTTCTTTTTTAAAAAATAAATTTTAATCAATTAATTATTCTATGCTGGATGAATAATTAAAAGAAATGTATCCTTTTATGATAATATTAAGAATTTTCAAATGTTAGTATTCAATTTAATAATATTGACGTGACACACACGTGCGATGCATGTACGCTAAACTAGTGTATTGTAAAACTCTGTATTCACAATTGACCAAAATATATATTGTAAAACTCTGTATTCAAAATTGTACCAAAAATATAAAGAAAGAAATGAAAACATATATAAATATCTGAGTCCACAGAATTCACTGTGTGTCCTTAAGGAATTTAATCTCCTTGTTGTATCCGAGGTTATAGATTATTTCCTCCCAGGATAAAATAGATAAACTATTACAAAAGTAATGATAACTCAAACTCTTGTAACTTAAACGAATGCAAAAATCAGCAACGAATTTCACGTAGATTCAATTTTATGTGTAAGAAAATGTATGCAGAAGAGGAGGGAATTCGATGTTTGAAAAATGCAAAAAATCTCTCTATTTATAGCCAATAATCCGTGTGAACTCACATATTTAGAGCAGTCTCAACTGTTCAGAACAGGCATATCATCTTTTGGGAAAGACATGTTAGGAAGAAACAAGTCCTTTCCAAATCAGGCGCAAAATTTAGAATCGGTTTAACAAATTATTCTGCAAATTAAATTAACTAATAAATATCAATCAATCACATCATTTGCCAAATACCAAAGTTGATGTTGAAGCCAAAGTCGAGCCGAGCGAGCAGCGACAATGATAACGCGAGGAGGTCCCATTTACTTGACCCTTTAAGAGCTAAATGAAATGTTTTCTAATATAAGGACAAGACTTTTCCTCTATTCTACTGATGAAGGAGAAATGAATCTTTATTTTTCCTTTACTTGGTTCCCCCACGTTTCCTATTCCTTTGAATTCTCATTTCCCAATTCACGTCGTACTTAAACCCAATAATCCCCCACATGAATGGGGAATGGTTATTGTTTAAAACATATTCATGAAAAATTATGTGATCCATAATTAAGGATCAATTGCATCTGGATATATAGGTTTCCCTTTGAGCTTTTCATAGTGAACATATGTCGAATATATTCGGTTGATAAGTAGATTTGATATCTTTGAACCTTCGAGATTTGTTGTGTACCTAGGGAACATAAGTCACACGATTAACCCTTTAACTAATTTTGGTTCTCATTATTTTGTTCATTTCAGCCATGAACACTTCCTGGTCATAAATGCATAGAGAATTGGCCTTACCGAATTCTCCTTAAAGCTGCTTACATTTCACACTTACATAGGTGATTTCTAAATGTGTTATCCCATGATATACTATTTGATATACCCTATCTCAAACTTAGAAACCATTTAAAGGTTCTATTACCTTATCCTTGTTACTGAATATTTTCTCATCATAAGAATTGACCATATAATAATTTTGACAATGTTGAACCATCATCAATGACTTTCTTTGATCTTCTTGAACCGTTCTTGGAATCTCTAGTCTCTTAGGTAGAGTTACCATCACAAAAATTTATCCTTGGCCATAATCCCATTCCCTTTAATGATCTCTCAACTCCCTCTCTAGTTAGGCCTTTTCTAAGCGGATCTGATATATTATCCTTTGACTTTACGTAGTCAGTTATGATAAGTCCACTAGAAAGTAGTTGTCTAACGGTATTATATTTTCATCATATATGATGATACCTATCATTATACATAACACTCCCAGTTCTTCCTATTGCTACTTGACTATCACAATATATGCATGTAAGAGCCATTGATTTGAGCCAAAATGAAATATCTTCCTAGAAATTCTAGACCCATTCAGCTTTTTCACCAGCCTTGTCTAAAGCTATGAACTCTGCTTCTATTATAGATCCCCAAGCTATCTTAAGCATCTCAAACATTCATAAGCATAATGTCACGACCCAAATGAGGGCCTAGATATGGATATGACACAGCAAATGGGGAACCTGAAGGGACCCCAAACAAGCCTCTTAGCATATCATACACACATCCTTGGTCGTCGAAGGGAGATAAATAACAAGAGAAAACATAAACAAGGGAAATTGGGACTAAGGGAGACAATTTAATACTTAAATAACATAGATAAGTCGAAATTCAAGCATAATACATAACTTGTCCAACAAAACCTCTAGACATAGAACTTAGCGGGGGCCAAGACAAGCAACTGGGCTCACCCTCATAGTAATGACCATAAGTATTTCGAAATATATAAGATGTAGTCTAAGCGTAATCATGAAAGAAGATAGATATTGTCCCCGGACATGAGGACTCACCAAAGCTAACTTGAATAATCTGTCTAGCCACGTGAAGGAGAATCAATGGGAGCTCCGGTTCCTACATGTTAATATCATGTAGGAATAGAGTATATGTTACTACATTTGAATGTACTAACTGTGCAAGATGCAATGCAACAAAAGATAGACAACGTAGGAAAAATGCAATATCATAAGCAATAGATAGCATAATAACAATATGTCATGTATGAATGATGCTTGAAGTAAAACATGCTTATATAGAACATATTACATGTTAAGGAAGAGACCATCTCTATAGACCAAGCAAACTTTGTACTTGGAATCCAAGGTAGACCACCCCTTAGAAGTAATTGAGGTACCAACCCCTCAATTGGTTGATGGACATGACTACTCTCCGTGGGAAATGATTGAGGTACCAACCCCTCAATTGGTTGATGGCTTACCACCCCAATTCGAGGCAATTGAGGTATCTGATGATGTTCACGCTCCAATAAGAAAGCGTTCATTGTCAGCAATTAACCTAACCGAAGTTAGGGTCAAATCCATAGGAAATACAGAGCTTGACTACAAGACTTCGCTACTAATCATCTCTAGTATTTATGACTACAATCTCTAGAGATAGGGGGGTTGTGATTCAAAAACAAAATAAAATAAAAACTAACTATAATACAAAGAAATACTCAATTTTGGGGACAACTCGAGAATTGTGTTGCCATGGTTTGTCAACTCGATTACCTTAGATAACATAACTATAATTTGTGTTTGCATGCAGGAAGATAACTTATGTTCTTCCAGCCCTCTTGTGAATGTGAAGGTCAAATTTCACCATGGCCCTTGATCGACCACCATGGCGTGCCAAATAACTGTTACCAGTAGTCCCAGTCAACCTCCCCTTGGTCAGGTTTGGTTGATTAGACGAGAACATATCAATTGAATTCTGTCATCTACTTCCTTTTTTCTATTCATCACTACCTTATTCGGGATCGTGATAGTAGGCGAGGTTCGGTGTTGGACACCACCAAACAATAATAAAAATGAAGGGAAATAGATAATACATGCAAAACCCCAATCATAGAAATGCAAGAAACCTAGGTTATTTCAAGTCAACTACTCATGGTTCCCACAACCCCAAGTTGTGGGTGCTTACCTACTCATGGCTAAAGTAAAACACATAAAAATGCATATTATAGACATAGTTGAGAGTTTTACAAATAAAAATGAAGAGAATAGGCACCACAAGTTGCAAACCCACAAGCTTGATTGATGAACAATGAGTACAAGGTAAGATTTGCAATCCCCAAAATGGGTTTTCCAAAATGTAATATGAAAATGTCTACTAGTCAAACTCCTTCCAAAAACCTAACTTAAGCTACATATAGTGTTTATAAAATAACCCAGAACAATAAATTACCTTAAAAAACTAAGAAAAGAGTCAGAATATAATAGTATATTGTCTACTGGTCAAACTCTCCCTCAAAAACCTAACTTAAGCTATATATAGTATTTACAAAATAACCCTAGAATTTACACAGAAAAGACAGTTGGCAGCTGAGAAGTCTCGTAGTTATGACTCGTAGGATGACCTACCAGTCATAGTTGGGGTCTTGTATCAGGTTCTTGGCATCTTGGACTGAACTGGTACCACCCATAGGTACGAGTCGTTGCTTGGGCTACGACTTGTATGTTTGTCTCATAGTCTTGGTCTTCAGTTTTTGGTCTAATATTTTGACTCTCTGATTCTTGCTAGGAGTCCAACTATACGAATCATAGTGTGTCTTATGACTCGTAGGATGTCCTTGTAGGAGTGACTTTACTTGGCATATCTCTAATTTTTGGTCTCTGATTCCTACTACAATACCACCCTACGACTCGTAGGTTGGCTCGTAAAGCCTATACTTTAGCAAAATCTGCAACTTTTCTTCAAAATTATGCCAAACTAACTTTTCTGCAAGATTAACATAAAACCACATCAAAACACTAAAAATTCACTTTAAGAACTCATAAAATCCCTTATTTCAGGCACCCGATGTGCTGTATTTTGATAGCACATCAACACCCTCAACTTAGAATTGTTGCTTGTCCTCAAGCGACGACTCAATCTACACAGACAAAGAGAAATACATAGAAACTATACTAATGATGTATATATCAACTCCTCTGATTCAGGTACCCAACTACTATTTTCAAAACAGGATTGTAAAATTATTGAGTAAACATGAACATAATGAGATACATGGCAATCCAACTATGACAAGCTAAGGAGCATCAACTATCCACAATCGCTGGTATAATCATATGCTACTCATATAGTGCAAATGCCCTCATTGGAAAGAATTCCCTTATACTCACTTAAAAGCATTTAGATTTCAGGGGCTGAGGAAGCATTCTCACTCTCACAATTGAAATTTAAGCATACTGACTAACACCATATGCTTGCCTCTATACTCATCTTCTGGCTTGGTAATAAGGGCCACCCTCAAATTAGGTTTTTAGACTCAGGTGAAGCACACAATATCTATGCCTCAAACCAGGGCCACCAATTGCAACCACCCTCAACTTAGGTCTTTGGCCTCAATCAAGGTTCACATGTTCAAGGATAGACCAGGGCTAATATCAAGGCATTTCATTAAATAAAATTAAGTCAGCAGAGTATCAAGAAAGAATGAGTGCATGAGAAGCTCAAAAATTTGGGATAAGGGATTCACTCACTTACTTGATGGGTCATTTAGGCTAGAAGTGGTTTCACTCAATGAACAAGGGTCAGTCACATTTGCTTTCCCTTACTCCTGAATAGTGTAAGATTGAGCCTTTTTTGTTCAACCCAAGTGTTAGAGTTCCAGAGCAGATCCTTTCCATCTCCACCACATCACCCAAACCAATCTTAGAGTAACAAGATAAGTTTTGAGTCCATACAGGATGCATGAATGCAGCAAAATACACTAACAATACACATGACATTTGCATCCACAATCAAGTATTGACTCATAGGTCATGCTTTTAGTCTCAGCTTACCTTCATAATATCAGAACAAACATTATCATATACTCAAAAATGTATGAATGCATCAATAATCACAACCTCAAAATTTTTTGAGGGTACCCAATTTTTTCATCAAAAGTTTAAAGAATAGTTAATAATCATATAAATGCCAACAGATACCATTATTATGCATTTACAAATTATCTATACTACCTAAACATGCTGGTTCAACAGAAAATTAAACATCCATAAGGAAAAAGAAACACAACAAGAAAACCTTGGGATCAAAAATAGGGGAAGTTATGGAATTAAGGCTACTCAGACTTCACCTTAATCCATAACTTCCACCACCCTACCAAACGATGATACTTTGTCCTCAAAGTAAAAGCATGAACTAAAATAAAACACGATAACATAGAAATATATATATATATATATATATATATATATATATATATACACACACACACACACACATAAAAAACAAAAAAATATATATATATATATATATATATACACACACACACACATCCATTAAAAACCAAAAATAAACATCCAAAGTAGAAGTAAAAAGAACATCCAAAATAAATATATTTAAACACAACCAAAACCAAGAAAAACATCCAACATAAATATATTTAAACACAACCAAAACCAACATAATAGAAAGATTGTCTGAAAAGAAAACAAAGTATCCAATCATGATAAAAAGAGCACTAGGGTCAAAAGAAATCAAACATCATGGTGCATCAAGCACTAGTGTCTGGCTGGTCTGTGGGGTCCTGGGGCTGTCTCTCCCTCTCTGCTGTAGTGCCAGAAGTACCCTCTCCATGTGGGGTAGTGACCCCTGCACCACCTTCTCGGGTATGGGCTCCTCCTCTTATCTCAGCTTCTTTAGGGTTAACTCTAGGTCAATGTGCTCGAGGGGCCTTTTGCCTCGGGTGTCCAGACGGTCAGTGAGCCAATCAATTGCTTAGAACAGAGGCTGTCAATATCTCTAATAAGTTGGCCTTGAATTTAGCCAACTCCTCAGTAATTGCGCTTGAATCAGTAGGTCTAGCTTCCTCAAGCCTCTTGTGAACTCTAGTCTCAAATGTATCGACCCTGGCGTCCACTGCTCGGTCTCTCTCATCAACCAAATCTCTAGAAAATGTCTTCATCCTCACCCCAAAGTCCCTAACAGTCTGATAAATCAACGGCTGGACCCATGCTAATAGCTCAAGCAAACTGCCTTCTGCTACAGATACCCTGCGTAATAAAGTCAGAAACATAACAACAGAGAAAAGAGGGTCAACTTGTAAGGAAGATATTGCTAGTGCTGGAGTGCTAGAGGATGGTGTAGATGCGATCTCAACCACTGGCATGGGCTCTGCAGTAGCCGAAGTAGTACCAATAGTAGCTGGAGGTAAACTTGGAAGCTAAGGCTCTACTAGGAATAACTCTGGGATCAGAGGTGGGATAGCTCTCTATAGGGCTAGTGGGTTTTCATCAGCCTTGATTAGGCTAGGGTCCACCATACGTAAAGCCTCTACATGAGGGTCCAAGTAGAGAGAAACCCTCACACCAACTTTCTTGCATAATGTATGAATCAGAATGGGGAATGGCAATGCTTGATGAGTGAGAACCGCTGACTCATGGATCTATTCTGCCAAAACGCGAGCCCAATCAATTTCATACCCTGCCAAGATGCTTGCCAACAACATGACCCTCTCTAAAGTGATCACATTATCTGTGAATATGGGCCTGATGCACATTCGAATAACAGACCACCAAAACTTTACTCTAAATGAGAGATGGGCCTTCAGGATATGCTTGGCATGGTCTGTAACCTATATTCTCTCAAAACCTTCCGCGTAAATTTGACCTGCTATCCACCTCAATAACTTCGTCTTCAATCCAGTATCATTTTGATTAACTGTTTTTCTCATATCTGCTATTCTATGGTCATATTCTGCTGTGAAGTGTAGGACTCTGTATATAGGTCCGAATCGCACCCTTCGAATATTATCTGCTGAGATATTGACAATCTCACTCCTAACCATGACTTCACTCAATCGTGGTACATCAATGGGCTTCATGAGCCTCGAAAGGTTTCCATGTACAGTAGCATAGTAAGAGGCATAGAATTCTCAGACTAGGTAGGGGGCGTACTTCCCCAGTATTTGTGATAACCATCCTAACCTATGTTGGTCAATATCAGCTTCTAAATCTGGTACACCTTTCAACCCTGAGTTTTTCAACCTTGCCTCCTCATGAAATCTCTGCACCGACCTCCCTTAACTCTTAAGTTCTAGTCTCTTATCTAGATCTCTTTCATTCCAGGAACACACCATCTTATGTTTTGTGGATCGGTGGAGGTAATGGTGTAAGCAGAATCAGCTAGTGGTCGGGGCACAATCTCTTCTGGGTGTGTCTGAGACACTTCAAGAGAACCATAGTTACAAGTGGAGTCATCATTATCTGAACCGTCTTCTTCATCCTCCTCATCAGACTAGGAGGAGGTATCTACTTCCCTTGGTACTCTGGTTGATTGTGCTCATGTTACAGGCACGTTCACCTCAGGATCAGGGTGCACATCTATCTCTTCGATTGATTGCTCATCCTCAGAGGGCTCATCGCTTAGTTGGTGTCCTGGGGATGGGGCAACAACTCTTTGTCTTATTGGAGAGATTGTCTCTGCAAAACCATTATAAACCAAAGCCTGAGTACCATGATGTCTTGTACTAGCTAGATAACATATAAAACAATTAAACAACTATCAATAAAATATAAAAAGTAAAAAGACTGAACCAGGTTCAGGACTGCATATACGAGGTGTAGGTACGAGTCGTAGTCTTGACTCGTATCTCATTCCAAAGGCATTTTGAGAATTTAGATCTGGGCCATGAGACAACCATTATGACTTGTACCACGTGCTATGAGTCTAGGCGAATCTCGTATAGAGAGGGTTAAGGCACCATGGATGACTGTTTCTTTCTATAAAGGAACGCTATGACTCATAGAGAGACCTACTCATAGTGGGTCCTCGTAGCAGAAAATAGAGAGCCTGTTGGGTTTCTCTACTTTTTCCATAGAAACCAACAACAAATCAAAAAGGCATTAGAGCTTACAATTACAAAAGCATAAGTGATATAGCATCAAACATAAGTACCCTTCATTACCTAACATGTCAAACCAAAGCATGAATTTCTCCTTAACAGTTCAAAATCCCTTTAAAATTATCAACAACAACACACACATAAAATAACTAAAACACCCCTCAACCCAACAATTTCAATCCCACATGATCTTTATTTATGATTCATAAAATACACAACAAAAGCACATGGTCATAATATTAGATATCAAAACCACTAAACAATGACAGGATTTAAGACTCGACCTGTTACAGAGGTATAAACAATTGTATACCACATTCTTCTTACTATCACAGGCACTATTGCATGGTTATACTAAGCATAATCCTGAGGCCTTCATTCAACCATCCACCAGACAAGGACTTTTCAGAGATAAACTGAATTTAACCATGAGAACTTACCAGATAAATGTGTGTATGAATGATAAAAATAAAAATCGAGAGAGTTCTTAGTGGACACTCTACTTGCTGGGGAATTTTAGTGGGTGAAAGATGTGAAGATGAATAAAATAGAGAAAGGGGATGATAGGGGGAGTTATAAACTGAAAGTGAATGCTATGAAGGGACATAAAGAGCCAAGAGATGTTGGTCTCTTAACATTCAAAATGGTTCGCCCTTTGAAATTTTGCAGATTGGTTTTACGAGACCCCAACTACAAGTCGTATGATGACATACGACTCGTAGGTCCCGATTTCGTAACAGAACCACACTTAGGAAAATTTCAACTTCATACCTGAACATTATGAACCCCACTTACGATCGTAGGGGGACCTATGAATTGTAAGGTTAGCTCATAGTGTGTGTCCCAACTTCTGGCACTCACTATTTCCCTTTACAAGGTATGAATAATAGCCAAAACATTCACTACAACTCGTAGGCCTGCTCGTAGAAGCTGCATCCAAACAAAATTTTCTTCATCCTTCAGCTCTTGGTTTGTTCCTGCAACCTATTTTCTAAATCACACCAAAATTCAAATTGATACAACTGGTTCAAAGTCTCAACATTCGTAACACAATATTAATTTACTAACCAATAATTAAAATACTATAAACTGTCTCAAAATAAAATAACACACAAAATATGCTTGGGTTGCCTCCCAAGAAGTGCTTTGTTTAACGTTGTGGCTCGACTTGCCATCACGGATAATCAGACTTCTCCATGAATTCCATCTCTGCTCCTTCTACTCTTTCTTTGTTCATCTTGCACTGCATTTTGTTGATCAGCAAGCTACTCCATCCTATCACCAAGACTTTGCATTGATATAGTTTGTTGTTCCACTTTGTAATTACATTTGAGGACATCAAACTTTATGTCCCTGACAATGTCATCTTGCTCATTCACCTTGATTAGGACTTATTCAAGCATATGCTCAATCAGGGTTAGTTTATGTTTATCTCCTGGACAATGTCATCTTGTTTATTCACCTTGATAAGGACTTGCTCAAGCATATGTTCAATCCGGGTCAGTTTTTCAATGATACAAAACTAGTGTGGTGACCTCGTCCCATGTGCAATATTTTTTATTTTGGATTTACTTGAGGCTCCCGTAGATGCACTAGCAGATGGTTTGGCTTGCTCTTGAAGGGGCTAGTAGACTTGGGCAATTTTGGATAGCTTGTCCATAATCACAAAGATCTCATCAAATGGTCATCTTACGAACTCCCAATAATCCCCTCCAAACAATATGTCAGCCTGCCCTTATTGTTCAGAGGTTAGTGCTCGGTAGAAGCTACCTGCCAATTCATCATTAGTCAGACCATGATTCTGATTTGCTACCAAGCATTGCTTGTATCTCTCCCAAGCCAGTACCAAAGGTTCTCCTGTCTCTCTTTTGAAGTTACAGATGTTGTTCTGTAGCCTTTGCTTGTTGGACTCCTTATAGAAGTTCATGAGGAAGACTCTCTGTACTTCTCCCCAGCTTGAGCAAACATCAGGTGGAAGGACTGACCACCATTTTGCAGCTTCATTCCGGAGGGTCATGGGGAAAACCTAAAGAGCCATGGCTTTCTAAGCTGGATGTTTTGTCCCAAGGACCTCCTTCATCGTTTGAGCGAAATTCTGTAGATGACTTTGGGGATCCTTGGACCTTTGCCTATAAAATAGGGTGTACCTCTTGAAAGCTTCCAACAAGTCACTTACAATGTAAAGCTTTTGCTCAATCATAGTGCCAGCCAACCTGCACCTAGAATCGCTAATAAAAATAAACAGAAAAGGTAAAATTCACGAGACTCTAAAAATCAATATTAGAACTAACTAATAGTGAAATCAACTCCAATAAGAAAATGGTTGTTGTTAGCAATTAACCTAACCGAGGTTAGGGTCGAATCCACAAGGAATACAGGGCTTGACTATAAGACTTCACTACTAATCATCTCTAGTATTTATGACTACAATCTCTAGGGCGGGTTGTGATTCAAAAACAAAATAAAATAAACACTAACTATAATGCAAAGAAATACTCAATTTTGGGGACAATTGGGGAATTGACACCCTATGGTTCGTCAACTCGATTACCCTAACTATAATTGGTGATTTGTATGCTGGATGGTAACTTAGGTTCTTCCAGCCCTCTAGTGAAGGTGAAGGTCAAATTTTACCATGGCACTTGGTCGGCCACCATGGTGTGCCAACTAATCGTTACCAATAGTCCTAGTCAACCTCCCCTTGGTCAAGTTGGGTTGATTAGACGAGAACACATCAATCAAATTCTGTCATCTACTTCCCTTTTGCTATTCGTTACTACCTTGGTTGGGATTGTGATAGTAGATGGGGTTCGTGAAGATGAATAAAATAGAGAAAGGGGATGATAGGGGGAGTTATAAACTGAAAGTGAATGCTATGAAGGGACATAAAGAGCCAAGAGATGTTGGTCTCTTAACATTCAAAATGGTTCGCCCTTTGAAATTTTGCAGATTGGTTTTACGAGACCCGACCCCATGTTGTGGGTGCTTAGCTACTCATGGCTAAAGCAAAACATATAAAAATTCAAATGATAGACATAGTTACGAGTTTTACCAATAACAACGAAGAGAATAGGCACCATAATTTGCAAACCCACAAGCTTGATTGATGAACAATGAGTACAAGATAAGATTTGCAACCTCCAAAATGTGTTTTCCAATAGAGGACAATAAACTACCCTTAATAACAAGAAAAGAGTCAGAATATAATGGTACATTGTCTACTGGTCAAACTCCCCCTCAAAAACCTAACTTAAGCTATATATAGTATTTACAAAATAACCCTAGAATTTACACAGAAAAGACAGTTGGCAGTTGAGAAGTCTCACAGTTACCACTCGTAGGATGACCTACGAGTCGTAGTTGGGGTCTTGTATTAGGGTCCTCGCATCTTGGACTTAACTGGTACAACCCATAGGTATGAGTCATTGCTTGGGCTATGACTCGTATGTCTATCTCGTAGTCTTGGTCTTCAGTTTTTTTGTCCAATATTTTGGCTCTTTGATTCTTGCTATGAGTCCACCTATACAAGTCGTAGTGTGTCTTATGACTCGTAGGATGTCCTCGTACGAGTGACCTTCACTTGGCAGATTCTGATTTTTGGTCTCTGATTCCTGCTACGACACTACTCTATGACTTGTAGGTTGGCTTGTAAGGCCTATACTTCAGCAAAATCTGCAATTGTTCTTCAAAATCATGCCAACCTTACTTTTCTGCAAGATTAACATAAAAACACATCAAAACACTAAAAAGTCACTTTAAGAACTCACAAAATCCCTTATTTTAGGCACCAAATGTGCTGTAATTTGACAGCACATCAGGCATTTAGGCTAAAAGTGGGTTCACTCAAAGCCATAAAATCTGTTATATCAGGCACTAGATGTGCTGTATTTTGACAGCACATCAGTACCAACCCCTCAATTGGTTGATGGACATGACCACCCTCCGCCAAGAATGATTGAGGTAGCAATGCCCCAATTGGTTGACAGACATGACCAGCCTCCACCGGGAATGATTGAGGTACCAACCCCCAATTGGTTGATGGCTTACCACCCCCATCTGAGGCTTTTGAGGCATCACCCCTCAGATGGCTATGGCTAGCTCACAACACAATAGATACTTCTCATTAAAACAACACATATATACCATCTTTTCATCATTATATAGTTACTTAATTCATATGCCATGCATTAGGCCTTAAAGAACTCAAGAAACATAATTTGAATATTTTATCAGACACTTGGCGGGTGTGTAATGCTAGTGTAAAACCATTCAATTCAAGAGTGAAATCATATAAGTAAATCCAATGTAAAACCACTCACTAACACTTGATAGTACCCTCATGCAATATACATCAAAACCCTTCATCAAATCTCAAGATAGATCACAGATTCATAGCTCAAAACATGCTTAAACAGTCGCACTTTTATAAAACCCCAACATAGTTCATAGTCAAATTCATAGTAAGTAAGACCCAAGTAAATCAACTTAGAAACATGAGATTATGTAAAAAGGAAGCTTGGGCAACGTGGCTGAAAGGACCCAATAGTTAAAACCCACATACCTCACCTTTGTAGAGTTCCTTAGTGAAGATGGAGATGAGAAAGCTTGAGTAATTTTCTTAAGATGCGGAATGAGGTTTGGCACTGGAATTTTGAATAAAATATTCATCTAAGTGTTTGAGATAGTATTGGAGAATGTCTTGTATGATATGAAGGTGAAATATGGTTAAGTATAGGTATTTTCATGTATGGGAAGACTTAGGCCTAAGAGCCAAAAGCCTTGGACTGAACTAATAAAATTGGGAAATAATAACACTGAGGTGTGCCCGTAGCGCATCGCGCCTGGGGCGCAAAGTCTTCTATGAAAATCGCCACTTAGAAATTTTGAATTTTGATACAGTTGCTCTAAAATTGGGGTTAGACCCATCTCCAACTCAATTTTTCCCCTGATCAAGAATATAAAGTTGGATTTTTGATATCACGTACGAATTTTGAGATATATGGAAATTATGATTTTTGGCACTTTTGAGTCACATTTTAGAGCACTTTTTGGAGTCTTTTCAATATATTCCCCTTGGGAACATTCATCTCTAATTGTCAATGAAACATATATAAGAAGAGTAATTATGAAGAAATCAGCCCCAACAAGAATGCAACAACACATTTAGAATACCATTTTCAAAATCTCAACATAAGTGATAAAATCATCTTGAACTTGTCAACACAAACATGAATGCATGCAAATGACATAGGGGCTTAATCATAAGATTTAGAATGATGAAAGAAAAGGACTTGACGTGTTATTACAAGCTTGATTAAACTTTAAATTCAAAATCCCTTCTCCTCACATCGACATAGGATTTTTGACAACTTTGGGCTATTTTCAACCTTTGCCTAACAAACCTCACCTTCTCCATAACCAGCATAACCAGAGTCAGACCTAACAAAGCCATTTCTCCAACTTTAAACCACCCAACCAGAGATCTACAATGCCTACCATAGAGGGCCTCAATAGGAGCCATACTAATGCTAGAGTGATAGCTATTATTAGTCTCATCAAGAACCCCTTTTGGCAAATGATGAACGCTAGGCAGACACAACATACCTTGGTACCTAAGGGTACCATCTCCCCCTTATGAGAAAACCTCCACTTGCCAATGCTCACCAAAGCCTTCAATTTTAACAAGGAGGGATCAAGACCTTTCTTTGCTTCTACCTCATCAACCAAGGAAGATTTTTGAACCACCAACAACCACAATACCACCATAGTCAACCTCTTCCACCCTAACCCTCAATCTAGCCAATCGATGGACCTCCCTAGCCACCCCTTTGCTACCACCATCAGTATGAACTAGGCTACCCATGAACACCCTACTCAAAGCACCGACCACAACATTAGTCTTACCAGGATGATTATACACACTTATATTATAATCCTTAAGAAGGTCTAACCACCTTTTTTATCTCAAGCTAAGATCCTTTAGGTGAACACATATTGGAGACTCTTGTGATCAGTAAACACATCAACATACACCCCATATAAATAATGATGTCAAGTTTTCATAGGAAATACCACAGCGGCCAACTCAAGGTCATAGATAGGATAATCCTTCTTTTGCATCTCAAATTGTCTAAAAGCATAGGCTATCGCCTTACCATTTCACTTCAAAACACAACCCAAACTAATTCGAGAGGCATCACAACACATAACAAACCCTTCCAACCCTTCTGGTAGAGACAAGATAGGAGTGGAGACAAGCTTATCCTTTAAGGTTTGGAAACTCCTTTCATACTCATCGATCCACACAATCTTAGGCTTCTTTTGAGTCAACTTAGTCATGGGAGAAGCAATAGAAGAGAGCTTATTCATAAACCTCCAGTAGTAACTCGCTAAGCCCAAGAAACTTTTAATATCCGAGGGACTCAAAGGTCTAGGCCAATTTCTAATCACATCTGTCTTTTTAGGATTCACCTTAGTACCATTTCCGACACCGCATGTCCTAGAAAGGCAATCTCTTTCAACCAAAATTCATATTTCCCATACCTTGTATACAACTTCTCTTCCCTTAATCTTTGTAGCACTACCCTCAAACGAGCCACATGCTCTAAATACATCAATACTTCATCACTAGAGACCACCACAAACATGCCAAGGTAGGGTTTTAAGACACTATTCAGGAAACCCATAAACATAGCCGGTGCATAAGTCAACCAATCAACTCCTTCACGACTCAAAATGCTCATTCTTAGACCAAAGGGCACCTAGGGATATCACTTACCCTCATCCTCACCTGGGGATAAAACGCGAACCAAAGATCAATCTTAGAGAAGTGACTAACCCATTAAAGTTGGTCAAATAGATCATACATCCTTGGGAGGAGGTACTCTTTCTTTATGGTGACCCTAATAAGTTGTCGGTAATCAATATACTTTCTAAGGGAACCAACCTTCTCCTATACAAACAACATAGGGAAGCTCACTAGGAATGACATCAAAGAATTCATTAACCATCGAAATCGACCCTATAGGAAGGAACTTAGACTCAACATCCTAACCCTCCCAAAATGATAGAGACTCCCCTTAGAAACAAACTCATGGGATAGAATGTAAGAAATAAATCTACCTTGACCACCGCATCTTGATATTCCCACTCAAGAATGGTTTCACAAAGGGCTTGGAATCTAACTCTACGATCCTACCAATAATGAAGACATATTATGAATGCAACTAATCTACCTCAAGTATAATAGCAGAATCCACCATATCTAATTCAACATAGTCACAAGACAAGATCTATGCGATATGACCATAGAACTGTCATGAACCAAGCCTAGGGCCTAGACGTGACATGACGCAAGGGGAACCTGAAAAGACCCCAAGCAAGCCTCTTAGTACATTATTACACACCTTGGTCACAGAAGCAATAAAATAACAAGAGATAGTAAATAGAGACAACGGGCTAAGGGACAACTTCCATATCATATACATCATGAGTCAAGAGAGAATCTAAGCTCATAGCATAATACAAAGCATGTCCAATAACACCTCTAAAACTTAGATACTTAGCAGGGGCCAAGACAAACTACCGAGTTCACCTCATAGTCAATATATACATAAAAGAAGATAGTCTTGAAACATAGTCTATGATCATAAACATCATACCCAAAATGGAGGACTTACCAAAGAACTTGAGACAAGTCGTACTAGCTATGTGGAGGATGATAATCAAATAGGGCTCCGATTCCTACATGGTGACATCATGTAGGCATATAGTGTGCGTTAGAACATTTGGATGTACTAAGTGAGTCGGATGCAATGTGACAAGAGAAAAGTATATAATAAAAATGCATAAGCATAGGCAACGAATAAATATAACAATATGACATGCATGTGAGATGCTATGTAGTAAATCATATTTGTATAGAACATAATACATGTGCAAGAAGAGACCACTATCATATTGGTGGGTCGTTGCATCCTACCACCCTTGGTGATTGAGGTACCAACCCCATCAATTGGTTGGTGGATTGTAGCACCCTACAACCTTGGAGACCGAGGAACAAACCCCCTCCCGACATGGTTATCAAGGTACAAACCCCTCGACATAGTTGGTGGATCATCGTACCCTACCACCCTTGGTGACCAAGTTACAAATCCCCTGATATGGTTGTCAAGGTACAAATCCCTTGACATAGTTATCAAGGTACAAACCTCTTGACATGGTTACCCGGCACGTAAACCCCGAATAGGGTATGGTCACATTCCAACACTATATAGAAGAAAACCATATACATACGTTCATTTCATCATCATATAGTCATTCAACTCATAAGACATGCATTAGACTTTCAATTCCTCAAGAAATCATAATCTGGACATTTTATCAAACACTTTGCGGGTGTGTAGTGCTAGTACAAAACCATGTAATTCAAAAGTTAAATGATGTTAGAAAATTCAATGTAAAACCATTAATAGATATTTGGTAACACTCTCAAGTTATATACATCAAAGACCTTCATGAAATCTCACAATATATCTTAGATTCATAACTCAAAACATGCTAAAACAACCATAATTTCATGAAACCCCAACATAGTATGCAGTGAAATTCATAATAGATAAGACCTATGAGTAAATTAACTTTAAATCATATAATTTTTGGTAAAAGTGCTTGGGTATCATGGGTGAAAGGAACACATGAAAGAAACTCACATACCTTATTTTTGGAGAACAACTTGATCAAGATTGCATATGGAGACTCGAAGCTTGAATGAAAACCTTAAGATCAGGATGAATTTTGAACTTGAATTTAGGAGCTGAAATGTTGTCTAAGTGTTTTTGAGTGAGTATTTGATAATGTTTTGAATAATATGAGGGTGAAATAAGTATAGGTATTTTCACGCATGGGAACACTTAGGCACAAGATCCAAAAGTCTTGAACCGAACTTGAAAAACAACACACAAAATGAATTGAGGCGCGTCGTGCCTTGGGCGCGAAAATCGCACTGGGAATTGCATTTTGCGATTTTCAAATTTTTCTATGGTTGCTCTTAAATCAAGGTTAGATCCATTTTCCACTCAATTTAACCCCTGAAAAAGAATATGAAATTGAATTTTTGATATCACGGATAGATTTTGAGATATATGAAAATTACAATTTCGAGCACTTCCAAGGCACATTTTCGAGCACTTTTTGGGGTCATTTCAATATCTCCGCCTTGGAAATATTCATCCCTTAATGTTAAAGAAATTTATATGAGAGATGCAAACTTGACAATTTCAGTCCACATAAGGATACAACAATGCACTTAAACATCATTTCAAAAATCTCAACGTAAGTGTAAAATCACCATGAACTTGTCAATTAAAACATGAACATATGCAATGACATGAGGGCTGAACATAAGACTTGAGATCATATAAAGGACTTAGATCAATACCTTAGGCTTGAGTGGAGTGGAAAAGATAAGGTTATCACTTTTGTAAATTCGCTTCGACCTCCCAAGTAGCACCTTGGACTTGTTGGTTCCTCGAAAGGACCTTAACGGAAGCAACGTCCTTGTTCCTCAACCTCTTCACTTGCCTATCCAAGATCTTTACTGGAACTTCATATGTCAAGTTGTCTTCAACCACCCCCAAAGCATCGAGAGGCACAATATCATTAGGATCGCCCACACACTTCCTCAGCATAGACACATGAAAGATCGAATGAACCAATTCCATTTCTCTAGGCAAATTCAACTTGTAGGCCACCTTACCAATCCTTCTCATCACCCTACAATGACTCACATATCTAGGGCTTAACTTGACCTTCTTACCAAAATGGACCACCCCTTCATGGGTGACACCTTCTCCTCACATTAGTATAAGACTTTTGGCAACTTTGGGCTGTTTTCAACCTTTCTCTAATCATACTTACCTTCTCTATAGAATCCATAACCAGATCCAGACCCAATAGAGCCACCTCTCCAACCTAAAACCACCCAACCAGTGATCTACAATGTCTAACATAGAGAGCCTCAAAAGGAGCCACACCAATACTAGAATGATAGCTATTGTTATATGCAAAATCAATCAATAAAAGATGATCATCTTAACTACACTTAAGCTCCAATGCACAAGCCCTAAACATGTTCTCAAGTATTTGGATAGTTCTTTCAGCTTGGCCATCCGTTTGAGGGTGAAAGGCTGTACTAAGCTTTACCTTAGTTCCAAAACCTCTTTGGAAAGACCTCCAAAAGTGTGAAGTGAATTATGAACCATGATCTAATATGATGGACAAAGGAACCCCATGCAACCTCACCAAGCCTTGAAAAAGACCTCCAAAAGTGTTAAGTGAATTGTGCACCACGATCTGATATGATGGACAAAGGAACTCCACAACCTCACTAACTCATGGGTGTACAACCTTGCATACTCTTCAGACCCATATGTAGTCTTAACCGGTAGAAAGTGAGCTGATTTTATCATCCTATCAACCACAACCCATATGGAATCAAAATCCTTTCTAGTCTTGGACAACCCAACCACAAAATCCATATTAATCTCTTCCCACTTCCAAGTAGGAATCTCTATGTCTTGGGTTAGGCCACCCAACCTTTCATGTTCAGCTATGGCTTGTTGGCCCCTATGTCAACCGGATATAAATTTAGTAATGTCTCTCTTCATACCTCCCCAACAATACACGTGTCTCAAATCCCTATACATCTTAGTAGAACCAGGGTGAATAGAATAGGAAAAACCATGAGCCTTATCAAGAATCTTTTCTCTCAAGCCATTAACATAACACACACACGTCCTACCTTGGTATCTAAGGGCATCATCTCCCCCTTGGGAGAAAACCTCCACCATATCATCTATTACCAATGCCTTCAATTCCAACAAAGTGGTGTCAAGATCTTGCTTAGCTTTCACCTCCTCAACCGATGAAGATTTAGAACCATCAACAACAACTATACCCCCCATTAACAATCTCCTCCAACCTAACCCCCAATCTAGTCAACTGTTGGACCTCACTAGCCATCCCTTGGCCACCATCATCACTATAAGTTAGGCTACCTATCGACACCCTACTCAAAGCATCCGCCACCACATTAGCCTTACAGGGATGATAATGCACACTCATATTATAACCTTTAAGAAGTTATAACCACCTTCTTTGCCTCAAGTTGAGATCTTTTTGAGTGAAGACATATTGGAGAATCTTATGATCGGTTAACATATCAACATGCACTCTATACAAATAATGACGCCATATCTTTAATGCAAATACCACCGTGGCTAGCTCAAGATCATGGGTAGGATAGTTCTTTTCATGCACTTTGAGTTGCCCAGAAGCATAGGCTATGGCCTTACCATTTTGCATTAGAACACAACCCAAACCAACTCTAGAAGCATTACAATACACAACAAAACCCTCAAGCCCATCCGGTAGTGATAATATAGAAGCGAACACAAGCCTATCCTTCAATGTTTGGAAGCTCCTCTCACATTCGTCGGTCCACACCCATAAACCCCTCTAGCCCTTCCGGTAGTGACAATATAGGAGTAGATACGAGCTTATATTTCAAGGTTTGGAAGCTTTTAGCACACTCATCGGTCCACACAAACTAAACCTCCTTTTGGGTAAATTTTGTCACATAGGAAGCAATAGAAAAGAACCCATTCACAAATCTCTAGTAGTAACCTGCTAAACCCAATAAGCTTCTAATATCCGATGGGGTCAATGGTCTAGGCCAATTTCTAATCACATCAGTCTTTTTATGATCCACCTTAATACCAACCCTCGACACCACATGACCTAGAAAGGCAACTTCTTTCAACCAAAAGTCACACTTCTCATATTTAGCATACAATTTCTCTTCCCTCAATCTTTGCAACACTACCCTCAAATGACCCTTATGCTCCTCCTCACTATGTGAATAGATCAAAATGTCATCAATGAATACCACAACAAATAAATAAGGACCATATTCATACGAACCATGAAGATAATCGGTACATTTGGTCAACCCAAAAGACATCACAACAAACTCATAATGCCAATACCTAGTTTGGAAGGTCGTCTTAGGAATATCAAACTCCCTCACCTTCACTTGATAATACCCGGATCAAAGATCAATCTTAGAGAAGTATCTATCCCATTGCAATTGGTCAATCAAATAATCAATTCTTGGATGAGGATACCTATTCTTAATAGTGACCCTATTAAGTTGCCGGTAGTCAATACACATTCTAAAAGACCCATCCTTCTTCATCACAAACAATACCGGTGCTTAAGTGAAACCAAATGTAACAACTCATCTTGAGAGGAGATATCCCACGTTGGTAAAATACAAAAGAGATGCTGGGTATATAAAGTAATGAACTGGTCTATATACTGTAAGGCACTTTTTGGGGTAAGCCTAAAGGGACAAATCCGTGATGGGCTTGGCCCAAAAAGGGGCAATACTTCACAGTATTGCGCCACTCTTGTGTCAACCTTGTTTATGTGGGGCTAGAGTTCAACTGAGTTCAGGCAAATCCCAATTAGGCAGGGTAAACCTCAGTGTTAAGTCTAGGCAAATTGCATGTGGTAGGACAAGCCTCAGCGAGTACACTGAGCCCATAGAGGTAACAACCCATCTTGAGAGGAGATGTCCCACATTGGTAAAACACAGGGGAGATGCTGGGTATATAAAGTAATGAACTAGTCTATATACTTTGAGGTACCTTTTGGGGTAAGCCCAAAGGGATAAATTCGTGATGGGCTAGGCCTAAGAGCGAATAATACTTCATAGTGTTAGGCCAGGTCGATACAAAAGGCACCACCCCAAATTCAAAGTATCAAGAAGGATTTTCACTAACCCATTGATTACTAGAATCACCACAATAGAACTAACTTAGGTTCAACACCCTTATCTTTTACAAGATGATAAATGCAACCCTTAGAGATCCATTATACCTTAAGGCAAGAAATAGACTTACCCCTTCGCATCCACCTTACACGTCCCCACTCATGGATAGGTTTATTAGGCAATCAGAATCTAACTCTATGGGCCCTACAAATAAAGGAGACACAATATCTACGCAACTAATCTATCCTAAGTATGGCATCAAAACTCACCGCATCAAACCTAACAAGTCATAAGGCAAAACCTAATGTAATATGAACACAAAACAATATCTATGAACTCTCAAACAATAATAGGCTCACCAATGAGATACACATCAAAGAGAGTTCGGGACACACATGAAACCCACTAGCAACCTAAAGAATAATGAAAGAAATAGTGGCACACCAGGCCCATCAATGCAAACACATCAAAGCAAAAGGAAATTTTAACATATCGATAGCAACATTGGGCGCCTCATCTCCTCTTTGAGCCTCTTGATCAACATGACCACCTCGATTCGAAAGGCTGACCACCTCTTAAATCTCCTTCAAGCATATGGACAATCAACTAGCTTGTGACCCACTTTCACTACACCCAAAACAAGCATTTGTCTTCCTCTAGCATGGGCCAACCATGGTTTTTTCCATTCCTTTGACACTTACGATTAGTCATTCCACCATTACCTCCTTTACTCTTATTGCGTTTATGGGGGTAATCCTTTCTTTTATGCCCCAATTTGCCACAATCAAAACAATCATTGGTGCCCTTGAAACATGGGCCTCTATGAACCTTACCATATGTTAGACACATAGCATCATCTCTATCTTTGAGACTTTGGAATTTTCCTCCAATACGGGCCTTTTGGCCTCACTACCTCTCCCCTTACTAATTGAAGTCTCGGGAGCACTCACTTGTTGATCGAGGTAAGTTGCCAATTTTATCGCCGCTTTGGCCAATACCCACAGAGCATTGTGAACCTCTGAATTTGTTATATCACCGTCCCGAGTAGCTTGAGATATATCCTAAAATATAATGATTAAGGATTAGCAATAAGCCCCAGGGGACCTAACTCTATCGCATGACATAGATCATGAAGAAGTGAAATATTTTCTAGAATGCCTCATAGCCTCACATTCATAGTCATGGTGTGCTTCATAACCCTAAATAGGACTCTAATTGACGTGGTGTGTTGGATGGCGAGGACTTAACTACTAGTGCTCTAATACCAAGTTTGTCAGGACCCAAGCCTAGGGCCTAGATATGACATGGCACAAGGGGAACCTAAAGGTACCCCAAGCAAGCCTCTTAGCATATCGTTATACATTTTTGGTCACGGAAGTAATAAAATAACAATAAGAGATAGTAAATAAAGATAACAGGGCTAAGAGACAACCTCCAAATCATATACATGAAGAGTCAAGAGAGAGTCTAAGCTTATAGCAAAATACAAAGCATGTCCAACTACACCTCTAAAACTTAGATACTTAGTAGGGGCCAAGACAGGCTACAGGGCTCACCCTGTAACACCCCACAAACACTATAAATATTTGTACTACACATATGAAACATGATATGGACTTTCAAATTAGTGCCAATTTTAAAAGTGTTTGCATCTC
>DF362879.1:7443-22371 GCA_000787875.1 Solanum virginianum
TCAAAAGGATTTTTAGGTTTTCAAATCTGATTTTGAAGTCTGATTTCTTGGCCTATAAAAGGCATGCATTTTACTGTTTCAAGGACAAGGGAACAGAGGTTGAAATATCTTGAAACCTTTTCCTTAGCCTTCTCTGTCATTTCCATCAGAACTGAGGCATTAGAAAGAAATTCAAAAGAGAGAAAAATACTAGATTAGGAAAAGAAAATAGAGAAATAGATTAAAATAGAAAACTAGAAATTTTTCGAGTGTTCTATCTAAGAGTTCCTTCCTTTTGGTCTGCTTTGGCCCTGAATTCGAGTTTAGATTCGATGCTAAAGCTTTAGTTTGCTTCTCACCACAAGGTAACATTCCTTCCCTCATTCTCATTAAATTTATTAATGATTTGCTGGTCTGTTTATGGTTTGTATTTAGAATGGTTTATTTAGATTTATGTAAAATAATTGTTATGTTGTGTCTTTTATTTGCAGCCAAATATGTGTTCATTAAGTTTTCTTTTTCTTATAGTTCTTAATGTCCAGGTTGGCTGCTTATTGCCTTATTTTACTCTTCTTCTAGCCTCATTTTCCTCTTAGTAAATGTTACGTTAACCTCGATATGAAGTGTAGTCATTGGTTGTTTTTTTATTGACCTCAAGATATCATTACATGATATTTCAGCTACCTTTGATAGTCAAAACGTTCTGCCGAAATCATTAGTAAATGCATCAGATATTTTGCTTTAGCTTCCATTTTTTCTTCTCTCATTTTTGTAACCCTGTTTTGATTTCCAACATCACATTTAAGTTCACGAATGATTGTAGTTCTGGATGTTTCTCTTTGTTTATTTGAAAATGAATATATCTTTAAAAAATCAAGTATGTTAGCTTCCTGGTTATTACGTCACTAGTTGCTTGATTAGGTTGGAGCATGATTTTAAAATTTTGTTATGTTTGTCTTGGTTTAGTTGTCCTATTTGGTGCATTCTAGGATTCAGCTGTTTAGTATGTTAATTTTATATTAGTTACCATGTGTTGGATTAATAGCCAAGATTTTCCTCAAAAATTTAGCTATTGCTTGTATTTAAATTTACTCTAGTTTGTTTGAATGAAAATGACTAAATCAAGAGCACTTGACTACTTGTTAAGCAAATTCTCAAAACAGAAAAGACTTTTTCCACTAAGAAGACATGGGACTAGCTATGGATAGCTCTCTGTTGACTATAGTTGTTTCCTGTTGTATGCCAACAAGACAGCTTTGGGTTTGCGATTTTAGTTTATGGTGGTCTGAATGTTGTGGAGACTTTCTGATAGAAATTTGTTTGTTTTACAATTTATATTCTATTTACGTGATTGACGAACTAAAGTAGATCCCGAAGTATTGGTTTAAGTGTCTCCCCTTCATGATTATTAAGCATATTGAGATGTTCTGGTCATTTTATTTATAACAAATATGGACCCAGGATTAGCTTTAGAAGATAACTACCATATATTATGTTTTCATTTCATTTACTGCACTATTGGAGTTATATGTGTTGGGCTTGTAGAAATACATCTTTCAAGATTTTTTTTTTGTAAAAGTAATGTCATGTTCAGATAAAAAACTAAACTACTGAGGAATGAGTCTAGTGTTAATTACTGCATCTTGTCATTTAAAATCCAAAACTGTCAAAATAAGATACAACCATAACTCTGTTTTCTTCCGACTTGCATTCTCCCCTCCAATGGATTTTAGTTGAGTACTCATTTTCATTACGAATTATGATTTGCGACCCATTTTCCTTTCAATATAATCCTTGACTTATGGTCCTGTACATACAAGAGCCCTAAAATTGTAGATTATAACTATTTTAGATAGGAAATACTGTGTTGCTTATATTTTTATGTAAGTGTTCTTCTGCAATTGTTTTCAGAATTTATGCTTGAAATTAGTATCACTCTCTTTAGCTCAAAATTTGTCCTATTTAATGTGTATGAAGTTAGAATCTTCTCCTCATTGTATGGTTTAAAAATATTATGTTTTGTGTATTCTTTCTCTTGACCAGAATATGACTCAAGCTCAGCATTTCTTTACTATGTAAAAGTCTTAATATTAACGTGTTAGTCAGTGCCTACCTGTGTAATTTTATTTGGGTCAGGACTTGATTTCTCTTTTTTATTTTTTACTTTTTTAGAAGCTAGAATAAATCAACAAGCTTACTGGTTATGTTTACTATATGTTTACTCTTTTGTAATGATTCATTTCTGTTCTAATTAAGCTTCAACGATGCTTAGCGAAATTTTAGAAAATGTATTACTCAAGTTATTTGTTAGATTAGTAAAATTAATACTTCAAGTATACATCAGCTTCTGACTCCTTGTTTTATCTTATGTTTCATGTACGTCATCGGGAGCTGGAGTTCTATTTTGGAACTTGACTTGGCCCAAATATTGGGTCAGCAACTATTAGGATCGTCACCTTTCTCAGAGTCTCGTAAATTAGGAGTCAATGTTTCTTCGCCTTCCCCATCGTCGTTTGATTACCCTTCTTCTTATACTAGTCGATTAATATATTTTCATGTGAATGCTGATATATTAGCTAACTTTCTTTTGTTGAAGATTTTGTTGTGAATTAGTATTACTTGCTTTAACGAATTTATTAATGTTGATGTTGTATAGTCTTGATAATATTTTATTATCTTTGTTTAAAAGTTTTGAAATAGCCCAAAGTCTTTTTTTTTATATAAAATTTATCTCAATAATCACCTTTAGGAATGGAATATTTATCGTAATAAACATTGACCTTATATTTTATAAAACTAATGTAATTATAGAATGAATCCCAATAATTAGGCCACTTGAGGTTTTAAATTGATTTTCTTAAAATACAATATAATATTATCATTTGGATTAATTTATACTCCTTTAGTTGATTTTCTAAAAAATAATATATATTTGGTCTATCTTAGATTTGTTTGATTAATTTCTTTATAAGACATTATTATATCATTTTAAAACTAAATATGACTCAAGTATTTTGTTAGTTTTTTCTAATATTATATTTCAAAAATTTTAGAATTTTCTTAACAGGTTCAAATATACAAGGTATGTAAATGTATACGCCATATGTAAGGTATATATTTTTATCTACACTTGGTATATTATTTTACCTAAGTCACATTATTATCCTTTTACGAATGTTAGTTACTTATCAACATAAATTTTACATCTTATCATTTTACAATGTATAGTTATTGTTATTTTATCACCATAAATAAAATACTAAACCCGCGTATGTTTATTCACAACATTCGTAAATATATTTCATAACAAATTCATATAAGACAATAAGTTTTTTTTTATATATTTTAACATTTTTTATATTATCTTGCTTTAAGTTATTTTATTAATTTATTTATTAAAATATTACTCTTACTTAATTTTACTCAATTTGCGTATGTTATAATATTTTACACTTTATCCATTATTTATCTATTTATTTATTTTGTAATAAGCTCTCACACCCAGCATTTCAACACATTGTTCAAAATAAGTTTTTATATGCTCATTATTCCATATGATTTTAAACAAACATCTATATTTTTTCTAAACTTTCTTATATCTACAGTTTATTTGTTTTTACTTAATTGTCAATTTTATTGTATAGCAAATATGTCATTATTAAAGTTTTTCTACGAATATTATATATATGACATACCTTGTATTTTTATTCTTTTTTATAATTAATGAAATTTTCTTATCACTAATTTCAAAAATAAATAAAATGAATAATTATCACGAGTTATTTTTCTAAGCTAGGTTTAAGGACTATCTTCGGATAGGCTCTGAGGGATGCCTAACACTTTCCCCTCGAGTAACAAAAATCATTACCTAGAATTTTTACTGGTTTCAGAAACTAAAACAGAGTCTACATTTACATTTTCTTAAAATGATTTCCTAACATTTTCCTTATAATTCGGTGGCGACTCGAAACATATTTTTCAAAACCAGAGAGCATAGCCACATGAAGTTGCAAACTATTTCAACTGTTTCGAAAATGGGGCGCGACATTTATTACCATCAATGGAGCGTATGGAAGAATAATCTCATTCTTTAGTTTAGCCTTACATTCCTGGTGTGAAGCTTTTGATAATCAATCCTCGAAGAACTCTCCTCAAACTCCTCAAATTTACATTCTTCTTCTCTTCTCTTTAGCCCTAGTCCTTTTTAAAAACTTGAAATGGCTTACGAATAGGGTTTAAAACCTTTTTTAACACTTAAAACGACTCATTTAGATTGTGTTTTGAGTTTAGAAGGGGTTGGAAAAGGTTTGGAATGCCCCTCACAAAATTTGAAAAAATGTTTGCCTCGGAAACAGGGGGTCTACGACGCAGACTTGTACCATTTTTGGTGTTTTTGGCCAAAAATTCTCCAAATGAGTTTTCTAATCCCATAGAAAATTTTTGGACAAAATCTAAGTCTAGGTCCGAGGCAGGTACGTATAGCACACCTGTCGTGCACTTATTTTGGAAATTATTTTTGCATCAAAAAATTATCTTTTGGTCTGGTTGCTCTAAAAATCAATCGAGACCACTTGTTTACTCAAATTTTTGTGTAGTTGCATATCTGGCCTCGGATTTTCCATTGGAGCATGGGAAAATGTATTATGCTCATATCTCTCCTTTACGGGTATTTTGGTAATTTTATCGGGTGTACATCATCTCCCCCTTGGAATCATTCATCCTCGAATGATGAGTAAAGGTGGACATCAAGGCACGAATATACTCAAGATTAATCTCAATACTCAATCACTCAAACTCTCCACTCCTCATCAACCTTAAGAATCTCTACTCAGACTTAGGAATAAATACATCAACTCAGGAATAGAAAAATCAATTCAAGTCAAGGGTAAGAACATTACCTTCAACATTCTCATCATCAGGCACGAATAGATGCGGATATTTAGCTCACATCTCTTCCTTAGCTTCCCAAGTGGCTTCCTCAATGAATTGATTTCTCCATAGGACTTTGACTGAGGCAATCTCTTTGGTTCTCAATTTATGAACCTGACGATCAAGGATTTGGACTGGAATATCCTCATAGGACAAACTATCCTTTACTCTAATATGCTCAATAGGGATCACCAAGGTAGGATCTCCCAAGTACTTCTTCAACATCCAGATGTGGAACACAGGATGAATTGTGTCTAACTTGAAAGGCAACTCTAACTCATAAACAACCTTCCCAATCCTCTTTACAATCTGGTAGAGACCACTACAGTGAGGACTCAATTTCCCTTTCTTTCTAAATCTCATGACACCCTTCATAGGTGACACTTCTAAGTATACCTAATCATTCACCTTGAACTCTAAGTCTCTTCTCCTCACATCGGTGTAAGATTTCTGGTGACTCTGTGCAGTCTTCAACATCTCTTTAATGACGTTTACCTTCTCCATCAACTGGTGGATAAGATCAAGTCCAATCAACTCGGCTTCTCCAACCTCAAACCACCCAATTGGTGATATACATCTCCTCCCATACAAGGCTTTATGGGGAGCCATTTGAATGCTTACATGATAACTATTGTCATATGCAATTTCAATCAATGGTAAGTGATCATCCCAATTTCCTTTCAACATATCCTCTAATGTTTGAATTGTGCGTTCTACCTGACCATCTGTCTGAGGATGAAAGGTTGTACTCAGATTCACATTAGTACCTAATCCCTTCTCGAAGAATCTCCAAAATTGGGAGGTGAATTAAGTGCCATTGTCTGAGATAATGGACAAGGGAACTCTATGCAACCTCACAATCTCACAGATGTACAACTTAGCATAATCCTCTATAGTGTTAATTGCCTTAACTGCCAAGAATTGAACTGATTTGGTCATCCTATCCATAATCTCCCATATCAAATCATGTTGCTTTTGAGACCTCGGTAGATCTGTAACGAAGTCCATGTTGATCATCTTCCACTTCCACTCAGGAATCTCAAAGCTCTAAGCCAATCCACATGGCCTTTGATGCTCAACTTTAACTTGTTGACAATTCGGACACTTAGAAACAAACTTAGTAATCTCCCTCTTCATTCCACTCCACCAATAGACTTCCCTCAAGTCGTGTACATCTTAGTAGAGCCAAGATGAATGAAATATCTAGAGCTATAGGCTTCAGCCATGATTCTATCTCGAACACCATCAACATCTAGAATGCACAATCTACTCTGGTATCTCAACACTTTGTCACTCTCTTTGGAGAAGACCATCACTTTTTGTTAATGTACAGACACTTTCAATTGAAATATGATAGGATCTTGGTCTTGCTTTTCTTTCACCTCTGCCACTAAGGATGAAGCAGACCCATTCTGAACATTGACTCTTCCCTCAACATTCTCCATAAGTTGAACTCCCAATTGAGCCGATCGATGCACTTCCTTTGCTAACTCCTTCTTTCCTTCCTTAACATAGGTCGTACTACCCATTGACAACCTGCTAAGAGCGTCAGCAACAATGTTAGCTTTACCTGGGGAATAGAGAATGCTTATGTCATAATCCTTGAGCAACTCCAACCTTCTTTGCCACAAGTTGATCTCCTTTACACTGAAGACATATTGCAGGCTCTTGTGGTCAGTGAACACATCCACATGCACTCCATGTAAGTAGTGGTATCAGATTTTAAATGCAAACACCACCGCTGCCAACTCGAGATCATGGGTCAGATATTTCCTCTCATGAACCTTTAGTTGTCTAGAAGCATAGGCAATCACTTCCCCCCTCTGTATCAGCACACAACCCAATCAAACTCTTGATACATCACAATATATTACAAAGTATTCTATCCCATCGGGCAAAGTTAAAAATGGTGTAGTAGTCGATCTAGTCTTCAACACTTCGAAACTCCTCTCACATTCATTAGATCGCTGAAATTTAACCTTCTTCTGAGTCAATTTGGTCAATAGTGCAGATAGGGAAGAATATTTGTCAACAAATCTATGGTAATAGCCTACCAAACCTGAGAAACTTCTTATGTCAGTCGGAGATATCACGACCCAAAATAGGGCCTAGACGTGACACGATAAATGGGGAGCCCAAAGGGTCCCCAAACAAGCCTCTTAACTTATCATTACACATCATTGATCGTGGAAGCATTTAAACAACATAAAAGAGTAGAAATAGGTGCAATCCGACTAAGGGAAAGCTTGCATAACATCATAATCAAGAGACAAAAGAGTCAAGGCTCATATCATAGATTCATAGCATTTCCAACAACACCTCTACTACATAGATAAGAGCGGAAGGCCAAGACAAAGCAACCGGGCTCACCCTCATAGTCAAAATAGAAAATAAAGAAGAGTGTCTCAATACAAAATAAGACAAACATATACTAAGGTCCCCGAAGTGGAGGACTCACCAACTAGATTAAGTAGTACCAAACTAGCCACGTGGACGAAGAGGATGATCAACTTGGGCTTTGATCCTTACATGGTGACATCATGCAGGCAAGAGTATGCGTTAGTACATTTGAATGTACTAAGTATGTAGGATGCAATCCAACAAGAGATAGGCATCATAATCAAGATACATAACAATAGACAATAGACATCATATAATAATATGGCATATATAATCAATGCTTAAGTGAAACATACTTAAGTAACACATGCTTATATATGATATCATATGTGTAGAAAAGACAAAGCTAGATTTCCAAAGTACAAACCCCTTGGTAGGTTGATGATGATCTCACCCATCATCCTAGTGTGTGAGGTACAAACCCCTCAATTAGGTTAGTAATGATCTCCCCATTACCCTGGTGTGTGAGGTACAAACCCCTAAACTAGGTTAGTGATGATCTCACCCATCACCCTAGTGTGTGAGGTACAAATCTCTCAACTAGGTTAGTGGCAATCTCACATACCACCCTGGTGTTTGAGATACTAACCCCTCAACTAGGTTACTCGGGCTCTTAGTCACCCCTCCCCCCAGACATGGTCTAATGCAACACTTTATATAGAATATATCATATGCACAAGCTCTTTCCATCATCATAACATCAATCATATCATATCTCATACTTGGGACCTTCAATTCCTCAAGAAACCATAACCAGACATTTTATCAAACACTTAGAGAGTGTGCAATGCTAGGTGTAAAACAATGCAATTCAAGAAAGAAATCATGCTAGAAAAATCAGCGTAAAGCCATCAATAAATACTTGATAACACCCTCAAATAATATACAACAAGAACCTTCATCAATACTCACCATAGACCTTAGATTCATAGCTCCAAATATAGTAAAATAGTCACAATTTCATAGACCCAACATACTGTGCAGTGATTTTCATAATACATAAGACCCATGAATAAATTAACTTCAAATCATGCAATTTTTTAGTAAAGGGAGCTTGGGTATCATGAGTGAAAGGAACCCATGAAAGAAACCCATATACCTTTACTTTAGAGAACCCTTGAAAAAGATTGGAGATGGAGACTTGAAGCTTGAATGAAATCCTTGATGAAATCTTTATGATTGGTCTTGAGTTTTGGGAATTGAATTTAGGGTGGAATATGAGTCTAAGTGTTTGAGAGGATATTGGGGAATGTTAAGGATGATATTAGGATGAAATAAGGCTAAGTATAGGTATTTTCACATAGGGGGACCCTTAGGCCCAAGACTTAAAAGTTTTGGACCGAAGTCAAAAATCAGGATAATTTTAACACTAGTGCGTGTCGCGGAAGGAATGCGCACTTACACTGATTTTCAGCTCACTTTGAAAATTTAGATTTTGCTACGGTTGCTCTAAAATTTGGGTTAGACATATTGACCACTCAATTTGCCCCTGAACAAGAATATGAAGTCAGATTTTCAAAATAAAGCATGGATTTTGAGATATATGGATATTACGATTTCGGGTACTTTCGAGGCACATTTTCGGGCACTTTTTGGGGTCATTTCAATATCTCCTCCTTAGGAACATTTTCCCCGAATGTCAAAGAAACATACATGAGAAGAGTGATCATGAACCAATCAGCCCCAACAAGAATGCTCTATTACATTTAAAACACCATTTTCAAAATCTTAACATAAGGGTAAAATCATCATAAACTTGCCAACTTAAACATGAATGCATATGAATGACATGGGGGCTGAAACATAAGACTTGGAATCATAGAAAGGACTTGACATGTCATCATAAGCTTGAATAGAATGGAAAAAATATGAATATTGCTTCTCCATGCCCGCATCGGCTCCTTGAGAAACATATACGAATAGACGACTCTTCCAAAGGGCCTTGACGAACAGTACATCCTCATCAATCAATTTCTCCACTCATCCATCCAACACCTCCACCGGGACCTCCTTCTAGCCAACTTATGCTCCACCTCACCTACTACTTCAAAGAGTTCTATAGCATTAGAGTCACCAACACATCCCCTCAACCTAGAAGCATGACAAACCGGATAAACTATACCCATACCATAGGCAAATTCCCAAACTTAGGCAACCTTACCAACCTCCCTCTACACCCAATAAGGACTCACAATCCTTAACTCAATTGTCAACCTTAAATACACCTAACCCACTTGGTACCATAACCACCATCTTTCCCTTAGGAGACAACCTCCACTCTATCATCTTCTCACTCAAAACTTCCAACTCTAATAAGGCAAAATCAAGGCCTTGCCTAATCTAGACCTCTTAACCCAAGAAGATTTTGAACCAAAAAGAATGCTACACCACCATGCTTAACTTCTCTCAACCTAACTTCCAATCTAACCAATCGATGGACCCCACTAGTCTCCTCTTTGCCACCATCAACACACACGCTAGGCTAACTAGAGCACCGACCGGAACATTAGCCTTATCGGGGAAAACAATAATGCACACTCATTCATAATCCTTAAGGAATTCTAACCACCTTCTTGCTATCCACAATGCACATCTATCATATTTAGGAAATAACCTTTGATCCTCCAAGACTTACAACACTACCCCCAAATGGTTCACAAGCTCTAAACAAATCAATAACTCATCACTCGAGACCACCACAAACATATCAAGGTAGGATTTTAAGACTCTATTCAAGAAAACCACAATCACCACCAGTATATAAGTCAACCAAACAACTCCATCAATACTAATAATGCTTACTCCTAGTCCAAAAAGAGACTTAGGGATATCACCTACCCTCATCCTTACTTGAGAACAAAACCCAAACCTCAAATCAACCTTAGAGAAGTGACTAACCTATTGTAGCTGACCAAATAGATCAACCATCCTTAACCATCAGATCATAACCTTATGGGTTCTAGACTTATTGAAAGCATGCTATGCAAGTAGCCAAACCACCCCAAGACCTCCAACACCCAAACTAAGTCCAACCAAGATGACAATACAAGACTCTATGCAATGATAAATGGGAAACCCTCATAGAGCCCCTTCTAGCTACAATAGACTCACACAACCATCAGGGTCACACACATGAATCCTACTATCACAAGGAATAATACAAAGAATAGCAACTCCCAGACCTATCCAGACGTCCTACTCAAAACACCAGTCAGAACATTGGCCATACTTAGGGTCAACCAAATCATAGGAGAAGTAATAGAACATAACCCATTCACAAACTCCGATAACAGCCCGCTAAGCCCAAGAAGCTCCTAATATCCGATAGATTAAAAGGTCTAGGCCAATCTCTAATCACCTTCGTCTTACTAAGATCCACCTTAACACCATCACCCAGCACCACATGACTTAGGAAGAAAACCTCTTACAACCAAACTCACACTTCTCCTATTTAGCATACAACCTTCTTCCTCTAAACTTTGTAGTACTATCATTAAATGACTCACATACACTAACTCATTAGGGAAATGAACCATTGTGTCATCACCAAAACACTATAAGCTTAATAGAGTAGGGACTAAAGATCTTATTCATGAGGCTTGTAGGCATAACCGACGCACTAGTCAAACCAAATGACACTACCCCAAAATCAAAATATCGGAAAGGGACATTCAAGGCCTCATTACTACCAACAACAATTCTAGGAACAAAACAACTTAGGTTAAACACCTCCAATTCCCACAAAATGATAAATGCAACCCCTTAGAGACCAATTGTTCCTTAAGACATGAGATGGACCTACATCTCTTGAGATGGACCTACATCTCTTGCTATCACTTAACAATCTCCCGCTCAAACACGGGCTCATTAGGGATCAGGATCTAACTCTACCACTCCCACCATCCATTAAGACACAACATACATGCAACCATTCCATCCCTAGTATAACATCAAAATCCACACGCCAACTCCAATAAGCCACAAAACAAGACCTAATGCAATACAAACTCGGATCAACAACTATGAACCTCCTAGAAACTATATACTCAACAAAAGGAGAGACACCAAAGGTCCACACAACAACTTGGGCACACAAGAAGTCTTACTAGCAACCAAAACGAATAGAGAAGAAATAATGGCATAACGGGCCTATTAATAAAGAATATATCATATGCACATGCTCTTTCTATCATCATAACATCAATCATATCATATCTATGCTGGGACCTTCAATTCCTCAAGAAATAATAACCGAACATTTTGTCAAACACTTAAAGGGTGTACAATCCTAGTGTAAAATCATGCAATTCAATAGTGAAATCATGCTAGAAAAATCAGTGTAAAACTATCAATAGATACTTGATAACACCCTTAAACAATATACATCATGACCCTTCATCAATCCTCACTATAGACCTTAAATTCATAGCTCCAAATATAGTAGAACAACCACAATTTCATAGACTCAACATAGTGTGCAGTGATTTTCATAATACATAAGAACCATGAATAAATCAACTTCAAATCATGTAATTTTTTAGTAAAGAGAGCTTGGGTATCATGAGTGAAGAGAACCTATGAAAGAAACCCACATACCTTGACTTTGGAGAACTCTTGAAAAAGATTAGAGATGGAGACTTTAAGATTGGTCTTGAGTTTTGGGACTTGAATTTAGGGTGGAATATGAGTCTAAGTGTTTGAAAGGATATTGGGAAATATTAAGGATAATATGAGGGTAAAATAAGGCTAAGTATAGGTATTTTCACGTAGGGGAACCCTTAGGCCCAAGACTTAAAAGTCTTGGACCAAAGTAAAAAATCAGCATAATTTTAACACTAGTGCATGTTGCGGAAGGAACGTGCACTTACACTGATTTTCAACTCACTTTGAAAATTTGGATTTTGATATGGTTGCTCCAAAATTTGGGTTAGAGCCATTTCCCACTCAATTTTGCCCCCTAAACAAGAATATGAAGTTGGAATTGTATAATAATGCATGGATTTTAAGATATATGGAACTTACGATTCTAGGCACTTTCGAGGCACATTTTATGGCACTTTTTGGGGTCGTTTCAGTAGAGGTCGGTCTAGGTCAATTCTTAACCAATTCAATATATTAGGCATCTACTCGAATACCATCACCCGAAATACCATGGCCTAGGAAAGCCGCTGACTTAAGATAGAACTCACACTTCAAGAACTTCGTATACAATTCATGGTCCTTAAGAGTCTGAAGGACAACTCTAAGGTGATTAGTATGCTCCTCCTCATCTCTTGAATACACCAAAATATCATCGATAAACATGATCATAAACATATCAAGATATTGTATGAACACTCTATTCATCGAGTCCATGAAGTATCATGACTCAAGCCTAGGGCCTAGACATGACACGACGCATGCGAAACCCGAAGGGGCCCCATGCAAGCCTCTTAATATATCATTACACATCATTGGTCGCGGAAGCAAGTAAATGACATAATAGATTAGTAATAAGGGAAAAAGGACTAAGGGGAAACTTCATAATATAAAGATTAAGAACAAGATTGTCAAGGCTCATAGCATAGATACATAGCATGTCAACCTACACCTCTAAGACATAGATACATAGTGGGGACCAAGACAAGCAATCGGGTTCACCCTCATAGTCAATACATACATAAAAGAGAGATAATCTTAGAACATAGTATGAAATCATAAACATCATCCCCAAAATAGAAGACTCACCAAAAAGCTTGAGAGAAGTCGTACTAGCCACATGGAGGAGGATGATCAAGTGTGGCTCTGATTCCTACATGGTGACATCATGTAGGCATAGAATATGTGTTAGTGCATTTGATTGTACTATGTAGGATGCAATGCAACAACAAATAAGTAACATAATTGAAATGCATAAGCATAGGCAATGAGTAGCATATGACAATATGGCATGCATGTGAGATGCTATGTAGTAAATCATACTTATATAGAACATAATACATGTGTAAGAAGAGACCACTATCATATTGGTGGATGATCGCACCCCTACCACCCTTTGTGATTGAGGTAGCAACCACATCAATTGGTTAGTGGATCGTCGCACCTGACCACCCTTAGTGACTGAGGTACAAACACCTTGACATGGTTATCAAGGTACAAGCCCCCGACATGGTTGATGGATCGTCCACCCCAACAACCCGTGGTGACCGAGGTACAAACCCTCCCATGGTTATCAAGGTACAAACCCCTTGACATGGTAACCCGACGTGTAACCCCCGAGTAGGGTATGGTCATATTCCAACACTATATAGGAGAAAACCATATACATATGTTCATTTCATCATCAAATAGTCATTCAACTCATAAGACATGCATTGGGCCTTCAATTCCTCAAGAAAAAACCTCACAATAGATCTTAGATTTATAGCTCAAAACATGTTAAAACAACCACCATTTCATGAAACCCCAACATAATGTGTAGTGAAATTCATAATAGATAAGACCCATGTGTAAATCAACTTTAAATCATGAAATTTTAGGTAAAAGAGAGCTTGGATATCATGGGCGAAAGGAACCCATGAAAGAAACCCACATACATTGACTTTGGAGAATCCTTGAAAAAGATTGGAGATGGAGACTTGAAGCTTGATTAAGAACCTTAAAATCCGGATGAGTTTTGAGACTTGAAATTAGGAGAGAAATATTTGGCTAAGTGTTTGAGTGAGTATTAGGGAATGTTTTGAATGATATGAGGGTGAAATAAGGCTAAGTATAGGTATTTTCACATGTCGGAATACTTCAGCCCAAGACCAAAAAGTATTAGACCAAGATAGAAAATTGGCCACAAAAATACATAGAAGTGCGCCCTTGGCGCATCACGCCAGGGGCACATATCATCTCTAAAAATCACATTTTTGTGATTTTCAAATTTTGCTATGGTTGCTCTTAAATCAGGGTTAGACCCATTTTTCACTAAATTTAACCTCCTAAACAAGAATATGAAGTCAAATTTTTGATATCACACACAAATTTTGAGATATATAAAAATAAAAATTCTGGACACTTCCAAGGCATATTTTTGGGCACTTTTTGGGGTCGTTTCAATATCACCCCCCTTGGGAATCATTCGCCCCGGAATGTAAAAGAAACATACATGAGAAGAGTAATCATAAAGAAATCAGCCCCAACAAGACTGCAACAACACACTTAAAACATCATTTTCAAAATATCAACACAGTGTAAAATCGCCATGAACTTTGTCAACATAAACATGAATGCATGCAAATGACTTAGGGTCTAGAACATGAGACATGAAATTACATAGAAGTCTTAGAATTAGTACCTTAGGCTTGAGTAAGATGGAAAAGATAAGGGTATCTCTTTTGCATATCCCCTTCGGCCTACCAAGTAGCACTTTCGACTTGTTAATTCCTCCAAAGGACCTTAACGGAAGCAATATCCTTGTTCCTCAACCTCTTCACTTGTCTATCCAAGATCTCTATTGGAACTTATTCATATGTCAAGTTGTCTTCAACTACCCCCACAACATCAACAGACATAATAGCATTAGGATCACTTACACACTTCCTTAACATAGACACATGGAAGACCGGATGAACCAATTCCATTTCACTAGGCAAT
>DF362879.1:25052-44555 GCA_000787875.1 Solanum virginianum
TCAATCCATCCCAAGAATGACATCAAAATCAACCATATCCAACTCAACAAGATCACAAGGCAATATTTTATGCAAAATGTAAATGGGACAATTTTTATACACCTTTCTAGAAATAATAAATGCACCAATAAGAATAGACACCTCATATGACTCACACAACAAATCGAGCTCAACATGGAACTTTTTGTCAACAAATGGGATAACGAAAGAAAGAGTGGTACCCGGATCAACCAATGTATATACATCAAAATCAAAGATTTTCAACATATTGGTGATGACATTGGGCACCTTATCAACCCCTTGACTCTTATGTAAAGCATAAAACTAATTGTGCCTTGGGGCACCATCTTTTCGGCCATCTCTCCCTAGAGGAATCGTACTAGCACCTTGTGGACGAACCTCCTTGCCCTTGTTGTGATTTCGGGGGCAATCCACCATCTTAAGCCCAACTTCCCCACAATAATAACATGCATTAGTATCCCTTAAGCATAGACCACTATGACCCTTACCATATTTCGGACACCCATCATTAGGAACCACACCCCCAATACCTTGGACCCTTGGAAAATCATTGGCCACCCTCTTATGAAATACATGAGAGGACCCTTGGCCTTGACGGAACTAGCCACCCTTTCGACTTTGGAATTTTCCCTTAAAATGGGACCTCTTAGCCTCATGACCCCTTCTCCTTCTCCATTTGTTCAACATAGGTCATCAAACGGGATAAGTCTATGTCACTCACCAAGTCGGAAACACCCATCATAAATTTATATATTCTAGACCTTAGGTCGACTAGCAAGTGTGGAGCATATTTTGAAAGTTGAGGGCATACTTCCTCACACTCAAAGATCCTTGTCTCAAGTATATGAACTCTACCAATTTAGCTTCCCTAAGCTTAAAAGGGAAGAACCGATTAAGAAAGGTCGCCTTGAACTCTTCCTAAAGCACCACATTGTTGACTTCGTTCTCCTCCTTCCATTGATTGTACCATACTTTTGCTACCCCTTTGAGCTGGTAGGCCGCCAACTCTACCTTGTCCTCCTACGTTACACCTATGATAGCCAAAATCTTATAAAACTCATTAACAAACTCTTGAGGATCCTCACTCACCTTTGACCCATGGAATTCCAGGGGATTCATCCTTATGAAATCTCTCACTCGAGAGGCCAGTGTAGGAGCATGAGGGGCTTGGGCTCCTTGATTGGCTTGATTAGCCACAACTTGTGTAAGTAAGGTGAGAGCATCCCGAACTCTCGATTAGTCTATTACTCCTCAGGTGTGCGGGCTCTTATTTCTCTCGTGCTTTGCATGATCTAGCATAGTAGAGGACAATTGTTAAGGGGGAAAACCTTACCTCAACTTCTATAGCATGACATAAAGTAAGAAGAAGGGAAACATTTCCTAAACGCCTCATAGCCTCTAGCTCATAGTTATCGTGCACAACACAATCATAAATCCAAATGTAAAACCATTAATAGATACTTGGTAACACACTCAAGCAATATACATCAAAACCCTTCATCAAACCTCACAATAGATCTTAGATTTATAGCTCAAAACATGCTAAAACAACCATTATTTCATGAAACCTGTGTAGTGAAATTCATAATAGATAAGACCCATGTGTAAATCAACTTTAAATCATGCAATTTTAGGTAAAAGAGAGCTTGGGTATCATAGGTGAAAAAAACCCACATACCTTGACTTTGGAGAATCCTTGAAGAAGATTGGAGATGGAGACTTGAAGCTTGATTAAAAACCTTAATATCCGGATGAGTTTTGAGATTTGAATTTAGGAGTAAAATATTTGATTGTGTTTAAGTGAGTATTGGGGAACGTTTTAAATGATATGAGAGTGAAATAAGGCTAAGTATAGGTATTTTCATGAATAGGAATACTTAGGCCCAAGACCCAAAAGTCTTGGTCTGAGATAGAAAAATGGCCACAAAAATACACAGAAGCGCGCCCTTGGCACGTTGCGCCAGGAGCGCGGATCATCTCTAGAAGTCATATTTTTGCGATTTTCAAATTTTTCTATGGTTGCTCTTAAATCAGGATTAGACCTATTTGCCACTCAATTTGACCCCCTAAACAAGAATATGAAGTCAAATTTTTGATATTACACACGAATTTTGAGATAAATGAAAATTATGATTCTGGGCACTTTTGAGGCACATTTTTAGGTACTTTTTGGGGTCGTTTCATGAAGGTTGCAGGTGCATTTGTCAACCCAAAGGACATGAGCAAGAACTCAAAATGGCCATACCTAGTCCTAAAGGTTGTCTTTGGAATATCACATTCCCTCACTTTCAACTGATGGTAGCCATATCTGAGGTCTATCTTTGAAAAACAAAAGGCACCCAGAAGTTGGTCAAACAGATTATCTATCCTAGTAAGAGGATATTTATTCTTTATCATGACCTTGCTTAGTTGCCTATAATCGATATACATTCTAAGAGACCTATCTTTCTTTTGCATGAATAGGATAGGGGTAGCCCAAGGAGAAACACTCGGCCTAATAAAGCTCTTCTCTAACAAGTCCCTCTACTGCTCTTTCAACTCTTTTAGCTTAAGGGGGGCGATCCTATAAGGTGGAATTAAGATAGGTTGGGTATCAGGAAGGATATCAATCCCAAAGTCAATTTCCCTATCAGGAGGGACTCCAAGCAAATCCTCAGGAAACACTTCAGGAAACTCATTCACAATCAGAACTGACTCTAGAGTAGGAGGCTCAACATCATCAAACTTAACTCGCATGAGGTGATAAATACAATCTTTAGAAATTAGCTTTCTAGCCCTAAGGTAGGAGCTAAACTTTCCCTTAGGTGCAATTGAATCATCCTTCCACTCTAGAATTGGCTTATTCGAGAATCAAAACTTAATGGTTTACGCACTACAATCAATAAAGGCCTAACAGGAGTGAAGCCAATCTATTCTGAGGATCACATCAAAGTCATTCATCTCTAACTCAACCAAATCAATAAGAGTATCCTTATGATGTATGGACACTACACAAGCTCTATAGATTCTCTCAGCTCAAATAGACTCACCCACTGGAGTAGAAATATCAAACGGCTCAAGAAGACACTCAAGGGTTCTATCAAATCTACTGGCCACATTGACACCAGGATCCATTAAAACATAATAATTAGGAGTAAACACTCAAATCATACCCATCACAACATTTGGGGAGTTCTCTTGATCTTGGCGACTACCCATGGCATACAAACGGTTTGTATCTCTGCTTGCATATGATGTAGTACCTTTCTGATTTCCTCTAGCTGGTGGGGTGATGTCACCTAAGTTATACCTCATTTTAAAGGATAAAGCAATCATTGTTAAGATATATAACCTTACTAAGGTTAGGGTTGAATCCACAAGGAATATGTAGACTCAAGAGAATTCACCAATATACAATCTGAATAATTAACCACCTTAATTCCCAAAGAAGGGGGTTTGTAATAGTTAATGAGAAAATAAAACTAACTATCACAAAAGAGAAGTCAATACCGGAGAGAAACTAGGGAATTGTGTTCCCCATGATTCCCTAACTCAGTATCACCATATAACCTAATTCTTTTCTAGTATATAGCATGCAAGACGGAAATTTATATTCACCAAGCCCTTTGGTCTAAGGTGAGATGTGAATCTAACTATGTGACTTGGCCCATTTCTATAGTGTCCATTACTAACCATTACCTATTAGTCCTAGTACAACCTCCGCTTGGCCCAGTTTGGTTGATTAGATGAGAACACATCAATCGAATCCTATTGATTAATCTCTTTTCCTATTCATTACTATCTTGGTCTAGTCAGTAACACTAGGCGGGTTGTAATGTTGGCTATAACTAGAAAACATGCAAAGCAAATTAATACATGCATATACATCTTCCAAGAATTATGAATTATTCGGTTTTACCTTATTAGTTTGTCGTGGTTACCACAACCCTAGTTGTGGATTTAGCTACTCATGCTATATGTAGATGCAGGAATTATGAATTGAGAAGACATAATTGAACACTTACATAACAGAATTAAGAACAAGCAATTCAACTTAAATGAAAATCATAAGTTTAAAGATTGAATTAAACCACAAGTGTTCTCAAAGACTTTCTAATATGATCTTATAATGTTCTCTCTCAAAATATTGTGTTCTCTGAGTACTGGGCAAAAACTTATGAAAAATAACCTTAAAAAATCTATTTATAATAATTAAAATTCAAGTCCTAAATAAAATAGGAGAACTAGTTAGCATACCATATTAAAGGTATTTTACGACCCATATTGACTTCTATGGCCCGTAATCAAGGTCTTATACTCAGTTATTGGAATTTTGGACTTCAACTCTATGCCACCCCTCTACGGCTCATAAAGTGATTTACGACCCATATAGGGGGTTTCATTTGATGACATTCCTGCAAGTTCAAGTTCTCTGATTCTCAGGGCATGAATCCTGTTCTACAACTCATCTACATGTTTATAGAATAAACTTCAAAAAACAACCCCTCACTAAAAATCTTCACCAAACCTCCCTACGACCCGTAGAAGGTCTCATATAACTGCAAAAACCAGCAATGTTTGTAATTTTTCCAAAATTATGGCCAACCTATAATCCTGCAAATATAAACACAATAATACATAAAACAAACTAACATTGCATTGAGAACACACAAAATTCCAAGTTTTAAACATCAAAAGTATTCTATTTTGGCAGCACATGAACACCCTCAACTTAAATTGTTGCTTGTCCTCAAGCGATAGACTTAATCTAAATAGACAATACAGTAACACACAGACCTCAACCCAATGACATGCATCACATAAATCCCAGACTTAGATACCCACACCAACTTTTCAAAACAGGATCAGATAGCTATTTAGCAAACCAATCTAAATTGGTGCATGTGATAACACAACTATGATAAGTAAGGGATTATCAACAATCCACAATCATTGAACAAGTCTAGAGCTAACAATGCAATGCAAGTGCCCTCACAGAAAGAAGTCCCATATTTGACACTCAATAATGTTTTCATGTTTAACCTTGGGACTATGCAAAATCACTCACTCTCTCAAAAGATATCCATGCATAATGTCTAATACCATAGGCGCCCCTATCCTCATGACTCAGACCTTCAACCAACTAGACTAGGATTACTTTAGGACTTTCTTTGCTTGTAACGTAGGTTTAGGAAGCTTTGGTATGATATTAGGGGATAATAGTGACTAAAGTCCCTCCTTAACACTGCATTTTTCTGCACTTTTTTCCTACCAAATTTGTTATTTTCTCCTTATTTCTCCCTTTTTCCTATTCCAAGCATTTTCGGGTGTTATATTTTCATTTTTCATATTTTTACCTTGTTTTTACACTCTATTCTTCATAGTGGATCCCTTACATGCTTCGTTTCAGAGGGAACCTCAAAATGACTTTTTGCTTTTTAGCTTACAACTAAGGCATCACGTATTTCTCTTGCACCCAGTACATGATTTTTTCTTTTTCTCTGTATCACTAACTCACCCCCTTATTTCATTTGTTTCACCCTTACACCATCCACAGTCAACTTCGGCTTTTAGCTGGTGTTGAGGTGCACAATATATGTCCTCCAAACCACGGCCACTTTTGGTACCCACCCTCAACTTAGGCTTTTTTCAGTTAAGGTGCACAATATTCAAGGAAGGATCAGGGCTATACACGTTAGGCTCAAATATTAGGAACAAGGGATTATATTAGTTTTGGTTAGTCATTTTAGCCTAAGTGGACTATTTAAGAACAATGGCCTATAATCCTTTCCTAGTCCAATTAATCTACAATCTAACTTAGAGTAACATGCAAGTTCTGAATTAGCACAAAATACATGAATCTAGCAAATTATGCTCACACTTACATAGTACTGCATACATTACCAATAAAAGATTCTCAAGTCATGCTTTTTATCTCAATATATCCTCACTTATCAGAACAGACATTGTCACACACTTAAATATGCATAGTTGTTATCTAACTACAAATCAAAAATTTTAGCAGGTATCATTTTTCAAAAAAAACACAAAAACATACTATATGCCACAATATTGGTAACATATGCTACAAATATTATCTAAACATCCTAAACGTGTCAGTTCAACAGAAATTAAAAATCCACGGCGAAAAAGAACACAAGCAAGAAAACCCCAAGATCAAAAATTGGGGTAGTTATGGACCCAAGCTACTCAGACTTCATTGAGGTCCATAACTACCCACACCCCATCGAAAAAGATATGCATGGTCCCCATTGCACAAAATCAGAACAAAATAACACATAAGGGGCTAAAAAACATACCTGGGCCTAAGCGCTAGTCTCCACCTTAGATTGCCTCCCAAGTAGCACTTCATTTATTATCGCAGTATGAGATGGACAAATTGGTTACTCAGACTTCACCAATTGCCCATACTTCACTCGTCAAGACATCTAGATGCTTCATAGATTGATAGATATTGAAGACGACTTCATTATTCAATCTAAATCTGAGTTGGCCGACTTTCCCATCCACTAGTGCTTGCCCAGTATCTAGGAACGGTCTTCCCAAGATGATTGGGATGTGGAAGTTAACTTTGCAATCTAGGATCACAAAGTCTGCAGGGAATATGAACTTTTCAACTTTGACCAATACATCATATTGTATCCCCACAGGCTTCTTTACCATGCGATCCACCATTAATAATAGCATACTAGTTAGGGTAGGGGATCTCAATCCAAGCTTCTTGTATACCATAAGGGGCATCAGATTAATGCTGGCACGTAGATCCTATAGTGCCCTTGCGAACTTCACATCTCTGATTATGCAGGGTATGGTGAAAGCACTTGGATCTTCTCGCTTTTGAACCAAGGACCTTGTAGCAATAGCACTGCAATGTTGAAGCTCTTGGGAGAGCTCCTAACTCATAGTGCTTTTTTTTTGTGACCAAGTCTTCCATGTACTTAGCATGCCCTGGCATCTTCTTCAATTCCTCAATGAGAGGGATGTTGATAGAGAGCTACTTCAACATAGAGAGAAAGTGCTTGAATTTGCCTTTCTTCTACTCTTTTTGATTCTTTGAGGGAAGAGAAGAGGAGGCCTAGGAATGGGGTTCAACCTCTGTGGCGCGTCAGCTTCTTTACCCTTATCCACAACTATCTCCTCTCAAACATCTTCTATATCAACCAGCATGGGAGGATCAATAGTGCTCTTGCCACCCCGAGTAATGACCGCCATACATTTCCCTTCATTTTTAGGATTTTGTACTATGTTGCTAGGCAGTGTACCCCACTGACGCTGATTAAGCTGAGTCAACACTTGACCAAACTATTGCTCTAACTGTTTGATAGCCACAGAGTGAGACTCTATTTTCTGATTAATACTTGAAATCTCTGATTTCATTCCCCTTAGAGTCTCATACTATATGTCAGCCTTCTTCAACATGCGATCAAATTTCTCCTCAATTCTTGAACTACTTCTTCAAGAGGCGATCAAATATCTTCTCAATTCTGGAACTACTTACACTTGTGTCGCGATTATGCGGTGGCACATAAGGACCATTACTAAAGCCTTCTCTGTGACCCCAATCTGCATCTTGACCCATGTTCCTATCATAGTAATCCCCGTGATTGTTCTTGTAAGCTACTTCTCTACCAAAGTTTTGACCTTGGTCTCCTCGCCCTTGGCGCTAATAGTCCTGATTAGAACCTTAGAAGTTGGTCCAGAAACTCCACGTCTGAGCAGCAACAAAACATGCATCCTCATCATAATATGGCTCCTCGTACATAGGTGCACATAGAGGATGATCAACGACCATATTCACTCTTTCTTGGCTCTGCTTCATCATCACCTCCATACCTGTGCGAATCTGAGCAAACTACTACATGATTTCTTCATAAATTCAGGCTTACTCTGGACCCACACTGACAACATATGAACTCTTAGTGGAAGCTCTATCTCGCAACCCCCATGAACGATTTCTCTTGACCACTCTTTCCATTCGCTCTACAATCCTTGTAAATGGTTGATCCAAAAATATGCCCCCATAATAGTGTCAACATAAGCCTGACTATTCTTATCAAGGGCACAGTAGAAGATCTCCACCAAGGTGCCATTAACTATTTTGTGGTCAGGGATGCTCTTTAGATATTTTGTGAACCTCTCCCAAGTAGTGCTTATCGAATCACTAGGAAGTTGCTCGAAGTTGTTGATCTAGTCCTTCAAGTTCATCTTCTTCGATCTAGGGAAGTACCCTCCAAAAAGGCCTCCTGCAAGTTTTCCCAACTGGTGATCAAACTCTACGAGAGCTTAGATAGCCATAATGCAGCATTGCCTATAAGAGACAATGGGAAGACATGAAGTCCCATAGCATCAATAGATAGATTATGTGTTCCTATCACACTCTTACAAATGAATGCCACATTGTGTAGGTGTCTTTGAGGATCCTCCGATAGTAAGCTCGCAAACAGTAAATGGTTCTTTAGCATTTGAAATAACCAACTTGAGACTATAAACTTTGTGTTTTTCGGTAGTGATGGGAACACAATAGCTCCAGTCACCTCCATAGCTATAGGATTCAATCTGTACTAATTCCACTGGTAAGAATTAGCATTAAAATCCAAAAGTGGTGGAGCAATGTCCTCCAAAGGAGATGGGTTCTTATTCTCAGCATCCTCATTATTATTCCTGTTCAAAGCTACATTAGTCGCGTTGTTGGTGCTGTCTTGGGCCATCCTTCTTAATGTTCTGTGGATCTCTGGATCAAATGGAGTTAAGGGATTGCCTTGACTCTAAGTGTTGGGAATACTCTACACCTACAACCTGAAAAAACAACAAAAACAAGAAACAAAAGTCAAATAAAAGAACTAAGGATTAACATTCGAAATACTAATGAATTCACTAAGTTTGGACATATTTCTCGGCAACGATGCCAAAATCTTGATGTTGCACAAATTACACCTTTTTTAGAGGATAAAGCGATCATTGTCAAGATATATAACCTTACCAAGGTTAGCGTCGAACCCACAGGGAATACGTAGACTCAAGAGAATTCACTAATATGCAATCCAAATAATTAACCAACTTAATTCCCCAAAAAGGGGGGTTTGCAATAATCAATGAGAAAATAAAACTAACTTAAAACTAACTATCACAAAAGAAAAGTAATAATGAAGAGAAAGTAGGGAATTGTGTTCTCCATGATTTCCCAACTTAGTATCTTCGGATAACCTAATTCTTTTCTAGTGTATAGCATGCAAGACGAAAATTTATGTTCACCAAGCCATTTTGTCTAAGGTAAAAGATGAATTTCACTATGTGACTTGGCCTATCTTCATAGTGTCCATTGCTAACCATTACCTATTAGTCCTAGTACAACCTCCCCTTGGCCCAGTTTGATCAATTAGACGAGAACACATAAATTAAATCATGTTAATTATTCTCTTTTCCTATTTATTACTACCTTGGTCTAGTTAGTAACACTAGGGGTTCTAATGGTTGCCACCACTAGAAAACATGCAAAGAAAAGAGAATTAATTAATACATGTATATATACCTTCCAAGAATTATGAATTATCCTATTTTACCTTGTTAGTTCTTCATGGTTCCCACAACCCTAGTTATGGATCTAGCTACTCATGCTATATGTAGATGCAGGAATTATGAATTAAGAAGACATAATTGAACACTTATACAATAGAATTAAGACAAGCAATCTAACTTCAATGAAATTCATAAGCTTAAAAATTGAATTAAACCACAAGTGTTCTCAAAGACTCTTCAATATGATCTTACAATGTTTTCTATCAAAGGATTGAGTTCTCTAAGTGTTGGGCAAAAACTAATGAAAAATAACCTAAAAACCTATTTATAATAATTAAAATTCAAGTCCTAAATAGAATAGGAGAACTGATTGGTACACCATACGAAAGGTATTTTAATAACCTAAAAACCTATTTATAATAATTAAAATTCAAGTCCTAAATAGAATAGGAGAACTGATCGGTACACCATACGAAAGGTATTTTATGGCCCATATTGAATTCTACGGCCCATAATCAGGGTCTCATAGTCAGCTACTAGAATTTTGGATATCAACTCTACAACACCCCTCTACGACTTGTAAAGTGATTTACGACTAGTAAAGGGGGTATCGTCTGATGACATTCCTGCAAGTCCAAGTTATCTGATCCTCAAGGCATGAATCCTCTTCTAAGACTTGTCTGCATGTTCATATAATAAAATTAAGAATACAGCCCCTCACTGGAAATCTTCATAAAACCTCCATACGGCCCATAGAATAATCTACGACCTGTAGAGGGTCTTGTATAACAGCAAAAACCAGCAACTTCTGCAATTTTCACCAAAATCATAGCCAACATGTAATCTTGTAAATATAAACACAAAAACACATAAAACCAACAAACATCACATTGAGAACACACAAAAATCCAAGTTTTAAGCATCAAAAGTGTTGTATTTTTGTAGCACATCATGGGGTTGGTATAGAAGATTGAGCCCAGTCAACGCACGTTGGACATACTCTCTGGCAATGACCCACTTGGCCACATATGAAGCATGCATCACTCCCTTCATGGCATTTACCCAAGTGTAATCTGCCACACTTTACATATGGTGGCTTACCCTGTGAACCTTGAGCCACACTAGCCGATGATTGAGATCCCTAGGCTCCAAAATTCTGAGACCTATGATCATTCCTGTTTTTGGGCGTAGGTGCACTAGCAGATGATGGTACTGGCCCTAACAGAAATCTGTTACCATTATCCCTCTTATCAACTTCATGGTTGGATGTCTTGGCTTTCTTACTTCTGAACTCCTCTCTTTCATGTTGTCTCTCCTCATCAGCTTGTTGCATATAAGCCATCAACCTTCTTATGTCCATATCATTCATAAGCATATCTCCCCTCCTATTTTTCTTTGGCCCTCTATTCAGCCCATCAATATACATCTCTATTCTCCCTCTCATGTTAGTAACTATTTCCAAAGCATAGCGAGATAGCTGAGTGAATTTCAGCCCATACTTTTGCACAGTCACAAAGCCCTGCTTCAGATTCAAGAACTCTCTCACCTTGGCCTCCCTTCATTCTCTTAGAAAGAAGCACCCCAAAAAAGCTTTCTCAAACAGTGCCCAAGCCAATAATGGGGCTTCCTCTCCTCTACCCTTCTTCTATTGATCAAACCATAGCCTGGCCATACCCTTGAGCTAGTAGACAGCTAGTTCGACTCTATAAACATCAGCCATATGCATCACCTGGAATACCTTCTAAAGCTCCTCCACATAGTTCTTAGGATCCTCATTTGGTAGGCAGCTAGTTCAACCCTATTAACATAATCCAAATGCATCACTTCGAACACCTTCTAAAGCTCCTCCATAAAGTTCTTAGGGCCCTCAGTGGATGCAAACCCCGAGAACTCAGACAGATTAATCCTCAAGAATTCCCAGACTTTAGATATGTCTTGTGTATCCTGTAAAATCGCTCCATGCCCCACAAAAAGTGCTGTGACAGCCTGGGCTAGAGTTTGGATAGCCTGGTAAAGTTCATCATTAGAAACCTCAGCATGATCCACAAGCCTCGCATGTCCTTAAGGCTCGAGTGGATTAAAATTTTATCTGGCAGGATATCCTCTACCTCTGATGGCTCTTCTAGGAGGCATGATCACAATTCTGCAATGCATAGAGCACAAATTAAAAGAGAATTTCCATAGAGTTTTAACTCTACCATACGAATCAGATCATGAAAGAGGTGTAACCATTCCTAATGTCATATAGCCTTCTGCTTATGTAGTGTGGTGCACAATACACTCATAAACAAGACTCTACTAGACATGGCTTCATAGACTCCCTAAGACACTTGAAATATGCTCTGATACCAAGTTTATCACACCTTGGGAGGGTACCCTAGACGTGGTCAGCACTCAGAGACTATTGCTAGTCCCCAAGTGAACCGCTTGGAATCATCACATTCAGTCATTTAATAAGCTCTATCAATCAACAAAAGACTAAACAAGATAAATGGGCAATCTAAGTCTCAAAATAACATATTAAATAAAATGGCAAGTAAAAAGAAAACTAGCTCAACAAGTCTTAACATCAATACTCAACTCTAGTCAACAAAGCCGTTATCACTATCAAATGGTGCCAATGACAGACCTATTGCTACCACAAATCAAAAGTAAAGTTAACTCAACTCTAACTCTAATAAGCTAGATGAAAATAAATAATGATCCTCTAAAGTAAAGGAGGATAACCAACTCAACTGAAATGCTCAAATCTTTAAAGATGCGCCTATTGACGATCTCTAGTACCTACCTATACATCATAAAATAACACAGTCCAAAGGAGATGTCAGTACGTTGAATGTACAAGTATGTAAAATGGTTAAATGAAACAGAAATAGGTAGAATAATATAGAAATACATCAACACAGAGCATACTCAATCAGGATGTCAAATATCTATCTAAAATAAGAACAAAGAGTAGACAAATAATCCATCAACTAATCAAATCTCATCAATATACTCAACTCAACTCAATGGATCTCAAGTAAGCTCAACTTAACATAGAATACTCAGTTTGGGGACTACCTGGGAGTTTCTCTTATCTGATCACTTATGAGCCTATGAATGTACAACAATCCTGCTGATGTTGCCACAACCATTCCATCTTACAGGTAAAGAACAAATTGAATCCACTAGGGATCCGGCCTCAATAAGTCTTCTATTGGTTTCAGGGACTTTAACCTAAGAGGGAACCTCAATGTAATGGTTCTAATCCTCACCTACACTTGGCAACATAGTTAATGAGTGCAAGTTGGATTTACACTTACTTATTTTGGTGCTTGATACTCCTCGAAAGACTCAATGCTCACAAAACTCCTCACCTCAAGCAATTATCTCGATTAGCCTCGTAGGGGCACTCATCATCTCAATTAGTCTCATAGAGACTCTTATCATCTCATCAACTTAATTCAAATGGGGACTTTCGGCCTAACATCAATCAACTCATCAACTCAGTTCTCATTGGATAGCTCAAAGACTCAAATCAATCATTAAGAGAAAGTTATTTAGACAAAACTCTAGAACTCAATTATGAAAACTCATAGGATCCTCAAACTCAATTAACTACCTCATACTCAAATCAGGATTACAATCAACATACTCAAGTCAAGGCTCTAGAATCCATCCCTAGGTTCATTCATGCATGCTTTCACAAAATAACATATAGGGTTTATGGAATAACTTATGAAAAGTATATAATTTAGGAAATCAAGTATATGATGATTATCAATATATGAAAATATATGTAATATATCAATTTTCACAAAAATATTCAAGAAAGTATTTCAAAAAATATTTATAGGGACTCATGGACTCTCAACTCCCCTATTACCATCTATGGGGTATATGGGAGAATAATCACATGCTTTAGTTTAGCCTTACATACCGGGTGTGAAGCTTTTGACAATCAATCATCGAAGAAATCTCCTCAAACTCCTTGAATTTACGCTCCTCTTCTCTTCTCTTTAGCCCTAGTCTTTTTCAAGAACTTAGTCCTATTTTTCTTTGGCCCTCTATTCAGCCCATCAATATACATCTCTATTCTCCCTCTCATGTTAGTAACTATTTCCAAAGCATAGCGAGATAGCTGAGTGAATTTCCATTAAAACCCCTTTTTATACTCAAAATAACCTATTTAGATTGTGTTTTGAGTTTAGAAGGGGTTGGGAAAGGTTGATGAGAAGTCAAGAGTTAAGGTTGTTAAGTTTGATGAGGAGTCAAGATTTTGAGTTATTAAGTGAGTATTGAGATGAGTCTTGAGTGTATTTGGGCTATGTCCACCTTTACTTATCAGTTGAGGATGAATGATTCCAAGGGGAAGATGATGTAATACCTGATAAAATTACCAAAATACCCCCAAAGGAGAGATTTGCGCATAACGCGTCTTACCATGCTCCTATGGCAAATTCTAGGCTTGATATGACATCAGTATGAAACATTGAGTGGGAGAGTGGTCTCGATTTATTTTTAGAGCCACCGGATCAAAAGATAATTTTTTGATGCAAATAAAATTACCAAAATAAGTGCGTAACAGGTTTGCGATGTGCACCTGCCGCGGACTTACACGTAGATTTTATTCAAAAAATTTTTATGGGCTTAGAAAACTCATACGGAGAATTTTAGGTGGAAAACACCTAAAATATACAAGGTCCGCCTCATGGACCCCATATATCGAGGCAAACTTTTTTTCTTTAATTTCATGAGGGGAATTCTAGGCCTTTTCCAATCCCTCCTAAACTCAAAACACATCTAAATGGGTCATTTTGAGCGTAACAAGGATTTTAATAAAACGCCCCAAAAATATGCTTCGAAAATGTCCATAATCATAATTTCCATATATCTCAAAATTCGTGCGTGATATCGAAAATCCTACTTCCTATTCGTGATCAGGGGAAAATTGAGAAGGGAATGGGTATAATCCTAATTTTAGATGATCCATAGCAAAAAATGATTTTTCAAAATTTTGATTTACAGTGGCAATCCGCGCATTGGCCATGACGCGCCAGGGGTGTGATCAGTGTTAATTTTTCCCTGAAAATCTATTTCAGCCCAAGGGCATTGAGATCAGTAGACAAATAATCCATAGGGAGAAAAGTCTAGGAAGAGAAGAAGTGGTGAGTCTAAGACGGCTATCTATTTCAGCCCAAGGGCATTGAGATCATAGCCCCATGCCCATTTATGCGTAAAAACACCTATACTTAGCCATTTTTCAACNCTTTTTACAAAAATTACATGTTTTCAAGTTGGATCATGTATGGGTATCTCTTACTATGAATTTTGATTATAAACCTTGTTGCGGTTTGATGAAGTGTTGATTGACTATGCATGTTTTGAGCTAAGAAACTATGATCTGTTATGAGATTTGAGGATGGATTTCTAGGTATCTTACATGAGAGTTTTACTATATGTTGATGGTTTGATTTACATTGAGTTTTCTCATATTATTTCACTTTTGAATTGCATAATTTGTAACTAGTATTACACACCCACCAAGTATTTGATAAAATATCTTAACAAAAATTCTTGAGTTATTGATGATATAACGCATGGTTTGCAAGTCATGTGACATTAGGATAATTAAGGGTTTGTATGTATACATTGAATTTATAAAAAGTATCTATAGTGTTGTAAGTTAACCACACCTTATTGTGAGGTGGCATGCCCAATCACCTTATTGAAGGGAGCCTCAACCACCATGTCGAGGGGTGGCATGCCTTACTACCTATTGAGGGATATGTACCTCAACCACCTTGTCGGGGGCTGGCATGCCCTACTACCTTGTTGAGGGGTATGTACCTCAATCACCTTGTCGGGGGGTGGCATGCCCTACTATCTTATTGAGGGGTATATACCCAATCACCTTTCAAGGGAGTGGAAGGCCTTGGATTCCAAGTAATAGCTTGCTTGGTCTATCATTATGGTCTCTTACTACACATGTAATCTATATTTGCAACTTATATGATTTACAATTATGTTTTACCTCAAGAATTGATATTATACTTATCACTTGCTTATGATTATGCATTTTGACTATGTTGTCTATATCTTGTTGCATTGCTTCCTACATACTTAGTACATTCAAGCGTAGTAATGCATACTTTATGCCTATATGATATTACCATGTAGGAATCGGAACACCTCTCGACCATTCTCCACTTGGCTAGTTTTGGCATTCTGAAAGATAAGCTTTGGTGAGTCCTCAAGTTCAGGGAGACTAACTATGCTCTATGACCAACCAAATCAACCAAGGGGCCCAAGCCCCTCATGCTCCTACTCTAGCCTGAAGGGTGAGGGATTTTACTAGAATGAATCCTCCGGAGTTCCATAGGTCCAAGGCGGATGAGGATCCTTAAGAATTCATTAATGAGGTGTATAAGGTGTTGTCCATTATGAAGGTTAATTTGGAGGAAAAGGCAAAGTTAGCGGCCTACCAACTCAAAGGCATGACTCAAATATGGTTCACTCAATGGAAGATAGATAAAGGGAATGGTGATGTTATCCTTTGGAAAGAGTTCAAAGTGGCATCTCTCAACCATTTCATTCCTATTGAGCTAAGGTAGGTGAAGATGATGGAATTTATAAATCTAAAGCAAGGGTCTATGAGTGTGAGTGAGTATGCCCTCAAGTTCAACCAACTCTCCAAGTATGCCCCACAATTGGTTGTCGAGCAAAGGTCAAGGATGAACAAATTTGTGTCGGGTGTATCCAACTTAGTTAACAAAGAGTATCGTATCGCCATGTTAATAGGTGATATGGATTTGTCCTGCTTCATGACATATGTCGAATAACTAGAGGGAGAAAAGTCTAGGAAGAGAAGAAGTGGTGAGTCTAAGACGGCTCGTTTTGAAGTTGGATTCCAAAATTCCAAGGGAGGCTAGTTTCCTCAAGGCCCCAAGTTTCAAGGCCAAGAGTCTTCCAATGCTCCTAATAAAAGGTTCGCTAATGACAACCCTATATGCCAAAGGTGTGGTAGGAGACATAATGGCCCATGTTTGAAGTATACTAATGCTTGTTATGGTTGTGGTGAGGTAGTCCATAAGGTGATTGCTTGTCCTTGGGCTCAAAACAAAGGTAGAGATGGTCATCCACAAGGCCAAGGTGCAAATACGGGTCCAAAGGGAAGAGGAGGCCAACACGGGGGTGCTCCAAGGCAAAATAAATTCTATTCTCTTTAAGGGAGACAAAGGGTAGATGAGGTGCCCGATGTCATTAGCGATATGTTAAAGGTTTTTTATTTTGATGTGTATGCATTGATAAACCAGGGTATCGCTCTTTCTTTTATTACTCCTTTTGTTGCCAAAAAGTTTTATGTTAATCCCGAATTGTTATATGAGCCTTATGAAGTGTCTACACCCCTGGGTGAGTCCATTGTTGCTAAAAGAGTCTATAGAAATTTTCCCGTATTCATTTTGCATAAAATCTTGCCTTATGATTTTATTAAATTAGATATGGTGGATTTTAATGTCATTCTTGGGATAGATTGGTTGCATACATATTATGCTTCTATTGATTGTGGAACCCATAGGGTTAAATTCTAATTTCCTAATGAACCTGTCCTTGAGCAAAAAAGTCATGATGTGGTGGTCAAGAGTAGATTCATTTCTTGTCAACCCGTAAGGTTAAATTCCAATTCCCCGATGAGCCCGTCCTTGAGTGGGAAAGTCATAATATGGTGGTCAAATGTAGATTCATTTCTTGTCTTCAAGCCCAAAAGTTGATTTCTAAGGGTTGTCTCTATCATCTTGTGAGGGTTAGGGATCTTGAGTCCAAAGTCCTTCCTACAAAGTCAGTTTCGGTGGTTAATGAATTTTTTGATGTCTTTTTTAATAAGCTTCTTGGTGTTCCTCTCAAAAGGGAAATAGACTTTGGTATAGACTATCTTTCCGACACTCAAGCCATCTCTATTCCTACTTATCGTATGGCCCAACGGAGTTGAAGAAGTTGAAGGAGCAATTGAGGAATTTGTTTGAGAAGGATTTTATAAGACCTAGTAAGTCACTTTGGGGTGCACTAGTGTTGTTTATGAAGAGGTTGATTAGGGAGAGATTGAAAAAAGCCCAAAGTAGACAAAAGTACTATATCGATGTGAGGAGAAAAGATCTTGAGTTTAAGGTGAAGAAGGATGGTTCTCTTAGAATGTGCATTGATTACTGGCAACTTAATAGGGTAACAATAAAGAACAAGTACCCTCCACCAAGGATTGATAACCTTTTTGATCAACTTCAAGGGGCTATTCACTTCTCTAAGATTGATCTTCGGTCCGGGTATCACCAAGTGAAAGTGAGAAAGTGTGACATTCCCAAAATGTCCTTCCAGACTAGGTATGGGCATTTTGAGTTTGTGGTTATGTCCTTCGGATTGACTAATGCATTGGCTATATTTATAGATCTTATGAATAGGGTCTTCAAACCCTACTTTAACTTGTTTATGGTGGTTTTTATTAATGATATCTTGATCTATTCCCATAGTGAGGAGGAGCATGTGGATCACTTGAGAGTGGTGTTGCAAATTACGAGGGAGGAGAGGTTGTATGCAAAATATGAAAAATGTGAGTTTTGGTTGAAAGAGGTTACTTTTCTAGGGCTTATGGTGTTAGGTGATGGCATTATGGTGGATCCTAAGAAGATGGAGGTGATTAGAAATTGGCCCAGACCTTTGACTCCATCGAATATTAGAAGTTTCTTGAGCTTGGTGGGTTATTACCGAAGGTTTGTAAATGGTTTCTCTTCTATTGCTTCTCCCATGAATAAGCTAACCCAAAAGAAGGCAAATTTGTGTGGACAGACGAGTGTGAAAGGAGTTTCCAAACTTTGAAAGATAAGCTTGTCTCCGCTCCTATCTTGTCTCTACCGGAAGGGTTAGAAGGATTTATTGTGTATTGTGATGCCTCAAGAATTGGTTTGGGGTGTGTTTTGATGCAAAGTGGTAAGGTGACAGCATATGCCTCTTGACAACTTAAGGTGTATGAGAAGAATTATCCCACCCATGATCTTCAATTGGCGGTCATGGTATTTGCTTTGAAAATTTGGTGTCACTACTTGTACAGGGTTCATGTTGATGTGTTCACCGATCATATGAGTCTCTAATATGTGTTCACCCAAATGATCTTAACTTGAGATAGAGAAGGTAGTTATAGCTCCTTAAAGATTATGAAATGAGTGTGCATCATCACCCCGGCAAAGCTAATATTGTGGTTGATGCTCTAAGTAGGGTGTCTATGGGTAGTCTAGCTCATGTTGATGATAGTGGCCAGGATGTGGCTAGAGAGGGCTATCGGTTGGCTAGATTAGGGGTTAGGTTGGATGAAGTTGATAATGGTGATATAATGGTTGTTGGTGTTTCTAAGTCTTTCTTGATTGAGGAGGTAAAGGCAAAACAAGATCTTGACCCCGCCTTGCTCGAGTTGAAGACCTTGATGAAGAATGGTAAAGTGGATGTTTTCTCCCAAAAGGGACATGGTGCCCTTAAGTACTAGGGTAGATTGTATGTGCCTAGTGTTGGTGACTTGAGAAAGAAGATTTTAGATAAGGGGCTCATAATTCTTACTATTCTATTCGCCCCGGTTCTACAAAGATGTATAGAGATTTGAGGGAAGTGTATTGGTGGGGTGGTATGAAGAGAGATATTGCCAAGTTCATATTCGGATGTCACAATTGTCAACAAGTAAAATTCTAACATCAAAGGCCAGGTGGCCTAGCCTAAGATATAGAGATTCCTACTTAGAAGTAGGAGGAAATCAACATAGATTTTGTGGTTAGGTTGCCTAAGACTAGGAAATATTTGATTCTATTTGGGTTGCTTTGGATAGAATGACAAAGTCGGCTCACTTATTATAGATCAAAACTACTTATGGTGCCAAAAATTATGCCAAGTTGTATATTCATGAGTTGGTTAGATTGCATGGGGTGCCTTTGTCTATCATTTCAGATC
>DF362878.1:1746-28415 GCA_000787875.1 Solanum virginianum
TACAAGTATGATCTTGTAACTAAGTTGGATTTTAAAGAATAACTTTTGGGGCATAAGTATTCCTTCTCACTCTTCATAAAGAGTCCAAAGAATCTACAATCCTTAAAAATATGGAAAAATTTGAATAGTGAGCTGGGTAATGATCTTTAATGTGTAACTTGATTAATAAATGCATTGTTCCTAAATACAAGCTTGAAATCAAGTTCGGATTCAAAAAAGTGACTTTTATACCATACATCCTACTCTACTCTATTCGTGTCACTATATTTCCGTTCGCCGGTTCCCGGGCCGGTTTGGTCAGGCTTAATATACTATACATATATATTTTTTGAGGATGGTTGGATATGGCAGGGTTGACCCAGCCCATGGGTTGGCTTTGCTTAGACGGAGTTGAGGTGAGATTGGGCCTTTGGTTTGGTGGCTTTATGCCACATTGGGGTAACTAAGTTCAGGGACGCTGGCTCACTTACCCTACATTTGTGCTATGTGTTGGAGGTTTGTTGGAGAAAACTTCTGGTGTGATGCTGTAGTATGGCACAAGTATGGAGGTCGCCATCATTCCCCTTCGTCTGGCACTTACAAGTATTTCTTTGACTCTTTGAAATAAGCTGAATCTCTTCGGGGTCTGTGTTTCATGACCGCAGGTTCTGGCGTATAGGCTTAGGACCTCTATTGCATTTTGACGAACTCCCCTACTCCGGAGCCACTATTAGTATACTTTGTTGATATTTTATCTCTTCAGATTTCTTTCACTTTGGGTATGACGGGTGCCCTGTCCCGTCGTCTAATTCTGTATATCTGTTCTAGAGGTCTATGGACATATTGTGATTATAGGTCCTTCGAGTCAGTTCAGTTATCATGTATATATGTTTGATATGTAAGACTTAGCCACCTATTTGAGCATTCTGAATCTTACTATGTTTATTAGGCGGCAGGACTGCAGCGGTGACCTTGTCAGCCTGCGTATTTATATATTCATGTTTGTGTTCTTTCTGTTGGTTTGCTGGACTCTTCTATTTCAGGTGGCTAGTCAATAAAACAGAGGAAACTCTGCTGAAATTTCTGAAAAATGTATGAAGTCTATATTTGAGTCTGTTCTGGAAGGTTGTCTGGGTGCCCCTATCGGGTACCAGTCACGGCCCATAGGTTGGGTCGTGACATAGGGTGTGCATTGACACAACTTGGTAGGGTAATTGCTTATGCCTCGAGACAACTACGACAGTATAAGAAAAACTTCCCAACACATGACCTTGATCTAGTAGTGGTTGTGTTTGCTTTGAGAATATGGCACTACTATTTGTATAGTGTTCACGTTGACATATTTACTAATCATAAGAGCCTACAATACATCTTTAAGAAGAAAGACCTAAATTTAAGACAATAGAGATGGCTAGAGCTAATAAAGGATTACGGTGTTGATATACTATACCATCCAGGGTAAGCAAATGTGGTAGCTGATGCTCTGAGTCATAAGAAAATCATGAATATTTGTGATCAGACCATGGTAAGTCAAGGAGTGGCTAAGGATCTACGTCAACTAGCAAGTTTGGGAGTTTTCCTTCTTGAAACTCCAATGGAAGGGTTGTGCTGCATAATGCTGCAGAGTCTTCATTGGTAATAGAGGTGAAAGAAAAATAGTTCAAGGATCCTGTTTTACGAAGACTTAAGGAAAAGGTGAGTCAGGGTACAATAAAGGGCTTTGAACTTACACAAAATGGAGTACTTTATTGCCAAAATAGATAATGTGTGCCTGAAATTAATGGACTAAGAAGGAGGATAATGAGAGAAGCCTATCATTTAAGATATTCCATCCATCCAGGATCAATTAAGATGTATCATGACATAAAGGAATGTTTTGGTGGGATGCATGAAAAAGGACCTTACAAAATTTGGGGCTCAATGTCCAAATTGCCAACAAGTCAAAGTAGAGCACTAAAGGCTGGGAGGTTATATGCAATGTATAGAGCTTCCATCATGGAAGCGGGATATGATCAATATGAATTTTGTTACCGGGTTTCTTCGCTCATTTCAGAAGTTTGACTCCATATAGGTAATAGTTGATAAAATCACAAAGTCAGCACACTTCTTGCTAATTAAAAGTGATTATACAGCTAAAGAGTATCCAAAGTTATATCTCTAAGAGATAGTTAGGCTACATAGGGTCCCAATCTCCATTATATCTGATAAGGGAGCTTAATTCACTGCAAAGTTTTAGAAGTCCTTCCAAAGGAGTTTAGGAACACAAAGTAAATTTGAGTAAAACTTTACATTATCAAATAGACGGTCAAGCAGAATGTACCATTCAAACACTTGAAAATATATTGCAGGCTTATACATTAGATATCAAGGGTAATTGGGTAAACTATTTTCCACTTATTGAATTTTCCTATATTAATAGCTACCATTCAAGCATCAAGATGGTACCTTATGAAGCTTTGTATGGAAGGAAATGTAGGTCACCAATCGGATGGTTTGAAGTGGGTGGAACCACTTGCTTGTGCTAGATATAGTCCAATAAGCCATGGAAAAAGTCTAGGTAATACAACAGTGGCTAGAAATAACCCAAAGTAGTCACAAATCATATGTGGATGCTAGAAGGAGAGCACTAGAATTCTCAGTAGGAGATTGGGTATTCTTAAAGGTGTCCCCCAATAAAGGGGTTATGAGATTTGGTAAGAAAGGAAAACTGAGCTCACATTATATAAGGCCATATAAGATTATTAAAAAATTTGAACAGATTGCATATGAATTAGAGCTACCCCACAAACTTTCAATGATTTATCCAGTGTTTCATGTCTCAATACTTCAAAAATGCATAGGTTACCTATCCCACATCACTCCTACTGAAGATGTGCAGGTTACAGAAGATCTCATATATAAAGAGGAACCTATTGCTATTTTAGATCGTCAAGTTAAGAAGCTAAGAAATAAAGAAATAGCTTTAATAAAGGAACTTTGGAGGAACCAACAAGTAAAAGAGATAACGTGGGAGGTAGAGGAAGCGATGAGATCTAAGTACCCTTATTTATTTGAAGCTAAAGTGGAAGCCCAAGATACAAAATTAGGGAATTATTAGGTACGTCTGATTGAATGCTTATTATGTTATCAAAATATTTTTTAAATGAAGGTTTAAAAATGTGATACTCATGCTTTTAAAATGATGTCCATGTTGGAGACATTGGAAGTTGCATGAAATCAATGTTTAATTTGCATTATTGTTTTAGTAAGGAGTTGATAGATGTTCCATTCTATTCATGCTATCTCTATTAATATTCGAGGATGAATGTTCACAAGGGGGATATTGTAATACCCCTTAACGTCGCTCGGAAAGACTCTATGATGCATTTATTTTGAATATCTTAAGATTTGAGTAGAATTTTGCAAATCTGACTTCCTATTCTTGTTAAGAGGGCAAAATTGTATGGAAAAATGGTAACCAGTAGGGGTATGCAACAAGTCTACATCGCGGACTTGCAGCGCCCTAGTTCAGAGAGTCCTAAAAATTATCTTTTTCACTTAAGAATAATTGGGTAAAATTCCAATATCTATATATATATAAGAATCCCTTATTCTTCAGCTATTTCTAGCCCTAAAAGTCACAAAAATACTCTCCAATCTTCTCAAACCTTCCATTCAGTCTCAAGACTTCAAGAACTTGCTTTGGAATTCAAGAAAACCAAGTCAAGCCCCAAGTCCTCCTAATACTTTTCTTTAAGAAACTCCAAATTTAAGGTATGTGGGTTTTCCATCATAGGCTCTTCCATTCACGGAGCCCCAAAACTATTTTTATCAAATATCTTGATTCCAATGACTAATTCTTTATGAGTATTTTCTATTGTCACTCCATTACGTGAAATATATTGGAAATTATTGGTTATTGATTTATTGATGCATGGTATCCTACTAATGATTGAGATTATGATATGATTATTATATTAAGGCCTAGTAAGCTTTGACATCTTGAAAGAATTGAAAATATTATGAATTTTTAAACGGTTTTGATGACACCCAAATTGAGGTTTTGCAAATATGTTGGTGGGTTATTTTGAATGATTCTTAAATGACTTTATTTTTACTTCTCTCATATTTTATACTTTGTATTGCATGATTTAAAGCTTAAATACATATACCCACCATGTTTTAACTAAGTTATGTGGCAAATCTCTTATATGATTAAGGTTTTTATGGTAGAAGACATTATTTGTGAATGTTGTTAATGTTTAAGGAAAATTAAGCATGCTATGAGTTCATGAGAATGCTATAAATGTTATGAGTGATATGACACCCTTTATTTGATATTATAATGTGATGGTTCGATGGGCTAGTTTATGATATTCAAAACTATAAATGTTGTAAGACCATGAGATATTATGAAGTTGAGGATTGTATGAGATGAATTTCATGTTTCCACATCTCTGTTTTAAAGTTGATATGTACAATTATGATAGGTTATTTAAGAGTGATTTAAATTGATGATATTCACCATATGTCTTGAAGTATGATGTCTAAATAATGAGAAATGAAGACTTATGAGACATTCTATATTTATTATTGACTTATAAAAAGTTTCTTATGAATGATGAAAAGGTTTTATTATATGTATGCTAGTTCATGAATGTGATGAAGGATGAGGTATATCAATTATGTTGTGAAGTTTGTTGAAGTAATATGAAAGCCATGTATTACTGAAAGGTCTTCTTTATGATATCATAGTCTACAAGTTTATGCATGTCATGACCATACTATCTATATGCTATTTGGGACTAAATTAAACTCGTTAGAGTCAAGAATGAATGAATAAAAGAAATGTAAAGGTATATGATGATGGTGCTAGCCGATAGTAGAGGCTTAGCCAAGATTATGATGCTAGCTGGTAGTAGAAGTTTAGCCAAGATATAGGAGCTATCCTTATGGTGATGATTAATGTTCTAAATATTTATGGGATGGGTTAGTAGAATTCCTCTCTACTAATAAATTTCATGATTCATGCCAATGATTATTCCGTGAGAGTTTACTTAACATCGACTGAACCTTTGGGATGGACACGGAAGCTCCCTATTAGAAGAGCCATGAGACCATTAGTAGAATCTTATTGTCCCATAACTATGTGCCACCGTAGAAAATAGGAATCGCCTGCTAGTAGAAGTTGATTTCTAGACTAACCGATAGTAGAGGTTGCTCAATAACAAGACTTTAGGGGATCCGCATTGGCATCTTAGAAGGTCGCCTTGGCAAGTGACTTCCCCTTTTCTTCCGGTGTAGGGGAAGCATCAGGACTCCATGGCTTAGCTCACATGGTTTGTGTCGGCTAAAGGTTGCTCTCATATATGTTCAAGTTCTCCTCATATTCCCAAGAGTTCCTCTTATGATAAATTAAATGGTCCCTTTATGTTATGTCCAAAGGTAATTTGAAGTTCCTATGATTCATCATTTCACAAGTTCAAATGGTATTTCCCCTAAAGGTACATGATGATGTATGTAAGTGTGTAAGGTGGTCTCCATTATGATTACTAATGTTCCTTGCGTAATAAAATAGTCTTTTATGTAAATTGATGTATTGATCACCCAAGAATATTAACACTTTAGTTATGTATGACATCATGTATTTCTCACTAATTTAAGTTTATATGACCTATCATGCATTCAAGTAAGGGTAAATTCTTTATTTTTCATATGCATTATTTCAGGTTCTATGGTGAGAGTAAAATGTGTAAATGATCACCCATATGTATATTCAAAGTTTATATAATTTGCTTATTCTCGATTATGTTCATCTATGCATCCTACTATGTTCTTTCTAAAGTTGTTCTTTATGTGTAAATAACATTAGCTTGATTATGTATTACTAATGCATTTGTAAATGTATCTTTTTTTAACCACAAGACTTAGCATGAATCATTTCATTATTTATTTTCATGTCATGCATTGGATACCTACATACTAGTACATTCCAAGTACTGACACATACTTATATGCTTGCAAGATTTAACCATGCAAGGATAGACGTTGATCGATATCCTCCACGTGGTTAGCTTTGGATTATTGAAAGAAGAGAGTTGGTGAGGTCCTCTAGTGTGGGAACAAAATCTAGTTTCTATCTTACTTATGTTGAGACTTTATTCCACTTTACTTTCTAGTTTGATGGTAAGCCTTGAATATGTCTTGGCCCCCATCCTATTCATGCTTAGAGGTGTTGTTGGATACTATGCTATCTACCTCTAATTTGATGTTGAGATTTCATGGAAACTTATTCCTTAGGCCCTATCCCTTATGTGATACTATTTGACTCTATTAATAGTGATGGAAAGTGACGAAAGTACTAAGTCCCTATTCCCCCATAGCTTGAGTCCTACTTACCCTCCCTTTATTACTTGCTTGTTGTGTGATTCATGCAAATCCCTTTTCCCTATCTATCCCTATAGCGTGAATTATAAGCCCCTATACTACTAGAATTATTTGTCGAATATTTGTTTTATATTCTGCAACTAAGGATGTGCAAACGATATGCTACGAGTCTTGTTTGGGTTACCTTCGGGCTTCCCATTCGTCGTATCATGTCTAGGCCCTATGCTTGGGTCATGACATTCTTATGGGACTTAGGAAGCTAGTAGATGAGTCACTACATGCTTAGCTAAATAGGATAGGTGGATGAAGATGAGGCCCAACACCGAATCTGTCCAAGTTTGATAATGAATAAGGCCTAAGTTAAGGGTATAATTTAAGCACATGTTTTAGCATTATATAGGACAATATTTTTAGCCCAATATGAGTAATAAAAGGGCCCAAGTATTCACAACCCACTTAACAATTTGGGCCCAAATTAAGTGAATGGAAAAGAGAAAAGTGGGCAGCTAAGGCCCATCAAATTAGAATCCAATATGGCCCAAATGAAAGGGTAAAATAGGTACATTAATTACTTGATAAAATAAGACCTAAATACAAAAGAAGGTTGGCCACGAGTGTCCTTTTAAAAGGGATTAAAAAAGCTCCTTTAAGTCATTCAAACTTGGATAAAATTTTGATTTTCTACATTCCTTTTTGCTCTCTTTCAACTAATACAAAATAGCCGTCACAACCTTACTAGGGTTCCTAAATAATCCCTCAACCTTGAAGGTTAAGTTAAGTAAAGATACTTGTGTATTTGGTATGATTTTTCCATGAAAACCAAGAGAAATAAACTAGTTATACTTGTGTTGGAATTTTGGACAGCTTGTGTTCTAAAAATTGTTATACACTTTTCTTGTATATTAAGAGTCTTTTCTCTTCTTGGTCGGCTAGTTTATGAAGGGAGGTTGATGTTTTCAACAAGGTTTAGTTCAGTAATGATGTAACAAGGTTGTTGCACCATTTTTATTTTCCTAAAAAATGAGTTCTTATATGCTATCTTAATTGTACTCTTAGTAGGAACTTTTGGACTGGTAATTGAAAATTATTGTCTCATGTCCTCTATCTACTTTGCGACTATTTTTATGTTTAAATATGTTGGGGATAGTTTGGTTGAAGTTGGAATAGGCATGGGATTATTGACGTAGAAATGTAGCAAAAGGATGTAATGTTATGTTGCCTACTTGTGTGTTGTGAAGAGTTGTTACGTGTTGAACATTGTGAGCTGTTGTAAGCCTGTTATGGACTAAAACAAGCTGGATATGACATGGATATGAAAATGTGTATTAGAAAATACGGTTGAAAGAATACTCTTGGGTTGATAATTACAAGCTTGCTACCCGAGTGTTATTTTTATGACATTTGACTGCCAAGACATGTTTATTAGCTGCTAATGCTAATTTTATCACCTACTCTATTGTAGATAAATATTTAGGGAAAAAGGAGGTTACTTCGAGGTTATAACGAGGTCATATAGTGAGGTTTGGCATGGAATCTAGGCTCTTCCTTGACACATAGAGGCACTTATAAACTCCGACATAACTAATAACTGTATCTCCACTCTTTAAAATGTTCATATGTTCCCATACATAGCTATTGTCAAATTTGCATACATACTTTGGATACCAGATGCATGAGTTCCTTTTTTGTAAATAAATTCCATGTGTTTTTTCATCTCCTACATATTTCCTTAGTTGTGTAACCTACTCTTTTCATTGTGGTATTATCTTGAATGATTGTTTACATGTCACATGTTATATATATAGTCCTACAACTCAAAATTTTATGACCAATAAAAGAATTATCACAAAAATAAATAAAAGATATAAAGTAAAGTTGCTCATTGATGGGTGGTATCCTCGGGGTGGAGGAATCATCTACCATGGGTCAATCCCATATTATAGGGGGTATCCCTGGGGGAAAGAAAGCCTAGCATGGGTCAGTCCTGATATTGATTCACCACTAATCAGCTGGCTACTTGTATTATATATTGTGCACAGATTAAAAAGTAAGGAAAGGTAAAGTAATGAAAAAGACATAAAATACATGATTCCATAATATGACTAAAAGGTGGTCTCTTATCCTTACACCAATGCATGATTTCATTTGAGTTCTTATTTCATATATGGTACTTCCTTCCTTACATCTTCAGTATATTATCTTGTATTGACGTCTTTTATGGATGACCTGCATTTCATGCTACAGGTACGGAGCTAGTAGATCTCCCAGTAGGAATACAAGATATCCAACTGCTATTGCTGAGCTATAGGTTGCTTCGGGGCTTTGTGTGTTTAGAGCTTATATTTTTGTATTATATAGTTAGTCATGCGGTAGGGCCTATCCCGACCCTTATCAGATGTTATTCATTATCTAGAGGCTTTGTGGACTATGTAAAGTAAAATTTGGTCATTTCTCGTACTTTAGATATCGTGGTTCCAACAGCCTAGTTATATGCATTTCCTTTTGGATTGTTATTACTGTATACTTTTTTGAAAGCAGATTGAATGTGAAAACCCCCTTATAATGTTCATAAAGAGTGCATGATTATAGGTTAGTTCTCCCATGCCTTATCGGCAACGGGTACTAGTTCGCCTTAATGGCACTTTGGGCATGACAATTTTTGTCCTTGAAGATGTAGCCTTCTCTTTTATACGTAAGTCAAAATCCAAATAAAAAGATAACAAATTTGGCATCAGGTTCAGTAAATTAATCCGTTAAGCACTAGAATGAGACACAAGACCCTATTTTTTAATTGATGCAAACAACCAAATAAATCTTTACATGCTATATACTGAAGAGCCTTGTCAAAACTAACCTTTTGAACGGATGGCCTTTTCGAAGGAATCGTCCTACTGTAAAAAATTGGTTGATTTCCATACTAGGATACTCTGACTCGAGATACAGCTTTATTGGGTATCTTACTTCAAAAAACTATCATCTTTTAATCTTTTCGAACTTGAAGATGCTTCAGCTGATATATATATCTATCTCTAAAGGTACCTAAAGATGTAACTATTTTCCCGATAGGCCAGCCCCACTTATCACCAACATTAGGTCAATCTACAGGAATATATGGTAAACCATCACCATAGGCACATTTAGAAACTAGATAAAGTTGAAGTCCAGTTTCATTGGTTTTCGATGCACTCCCATTACATGCAACAAGTGACTGAATCTCTCCAACCTCCTCCTTGGCTAACATTTAGCTGGAAATATCTAACTGGCCCTTAGAAAAATAAAGAAGAAACATCAAAAGTCTACATTAGAAAGCAAACCATTTGGGCTATAAAATAAGTATTGGAGATAAAAGCAATTAAAGGAGAAAAGCCAAATGTTGGGCATACTCGCCAGGAAAAAAAGATAGCTAATTTTCAACCTAAAGAAACTATGCTTCAGCTGAAGATAAATGCAAAATCTTTCAGAATGTTAACATAAACACCCAAAGTTCCAAGCCACCTTTGGCGTGACAGGTTTTTGTTTTAATGGATCCTATGACTAGCCAATCATAATTCAGTCTCAAAACCTTTCAGTAGGTAACATTTGAGGTTCTAAAGAAAATAAATCTAAGCAATGAACAATTGAGATACATTTGAAACTTGTGCCTATAGCTTGAGATGGCAGTAGGTTAAATAGGAATTTAGAAAATAGGATAAAAAACACCTAGAATCTCATTTCGAAAATGCCAATATGCAGAAACACAAACATCCTCAAACTCTCATACATATATTTAACTTTTGGTACCATTTCTTTATAAATCAAATTCGTAGGAGAAGAGAAAAGGTAACCTAATATTAGCATTAGAGACTGTCAAAAAGTACGCTATATATTTTTGGTATCCTCCAATTAATGCTATGTTTTGAACTTTACTTCACCCCTAAATTTAGAAGAAAATAGTCAACTTACCTATATATTTTATTAAACTTATGTTGGAATGTTTGCGTCCACTAAAGTCAGGGACCAGGTACCGTATCACAGTAATAACATAAGAATAGAAGGAATAAGTGAAATGCAGGCAATAAGAACACAAGGTTTTTACGTGGAATAACTCCTTACTCAAAGGAGGAACAACTATGACCTGTTCTAGAGGATTTCAACCAAATGTTGCTAAGGTGCAAGAGTATTACAACCTGTGATAACTAGACACTACCTCTCTCCACCCCTTTGCTTGCATTACACCTATTACAAGACTTAGCCTAAGCAATATGACTATTACCCACTACACTAACAACCCTTAGTTAATGTAGACTTCTACCCATAGATACAAGGGCACACCTAACCAAGAATCCAACACACCTCTTACACACCAATCAAACTTTCATTATAGATAAGGAAGATGAACTTACAAGATTAAATACCATGAACACAATAACAACTAGAAAGACTGGACTAGGCTCATTTTGTACAATCCATTGAGGTAAAATATCGTGTCTTACTTCAGAGAATAATATGAATTTTCACTCTATCTGATAATAATTCTCCAAAAGTATTTTTTTGTCTTGTAAAGTGTTTCTTATAACTATACACATAAGGGAACCTCGAAAATTCCTATTGGATAATCAGTACAATGTACACAGGCATAGTAACACCTTTTCACTAACCTAGTAGCTTTTTATAATTGGACTTTAACATTGTCATTTGTATATCAGTTTTTTGACCAAGATCTGGTCCCACTATCTAATCCATGGTTTGTTAATCATCAAAATATACAACTCCCTATTATCATGATGACAAACTTAGATGATGACAAATAGTTCCTCTTACATTTTTCATTCTTACATTCGGCTAATGTTTTTATCCCTCACCAAATAAGTAGCCTTTAATAGCTTCCGCTGAAAGAGCACATCTCTCGTACCTCATTGTATCAATGCATCCATGCCCCATAATTCCTCCTTTTGGTATAATTAAAATAAGGGACAGTAAACTAAATGAAGGAGCACAATAACAGAATGCATCACCACTGGGGCAGTACAAACATGATCAGAATCACTTCTATATGATTAAGTCAGAAACAGTAAAAAGAAGCATTAAAATAGGAAAGTATTATTAATACAGCTAGAGAATAACCAGAAAGATAGTCAAAATAGGCTAAGTAGTCACAACCTAAGAGGGAATCACGAAGGAAAAAAAACTTATGAAGTGGTAGGTTTGGGAGCTAGGGATTAAAGAAGAAGAGTCATTCTTGTATTGAAGTCTTGATGGGCTTGAAGAAGTTGCTGACTGAAAGTCTTTACTTCAATAGTGGTCCTATCATTGTCTTCCTTCAACCTTGAAATTTCCTCTGAAGCTAGTCTCTCTATAAGTTCTTGAGCTATCTGAGCTTTCAATCTCACAATTTCAGCATCTTTAGCAGCGATAGTAACAATCATCTCTTCAAGTTGTTGCTTAAGCTTATCTTGATAGGCAAGAAGATCAAAGACTTGACATTTTGCCTCATTTCTAATTCTTTCTTCGAGGCACCCATATTTCGCTAGAGTGGTATGTGAGAAAGCCTGTTTGATAGTGAAAGGTACCACTCTGCCCAATTAGATTTAAAAGTACTAAAAAACCTTGTTCAGCAAATACCTGCATGCCAACCTATGCTTACCATCCTTGACTATCATAATCTTGACGATACGTTCCATCATTAAAGCAGAAAGTTTGATTTGATCAAACATACTTAGGGCTTCCATGAGAAAGAGATCTGCAATTGAGGCTGTAGTCCTTTTCTCAAACTTGGAAGAAGAATCTTGTTGACAAACTCAAAATATAACTGATAATGTCCATTTGAAATTTTTTTAGGTACACCAGCACTACTCAAATTTGGCAATTTTCTAGCTTCAAAAATGAAACTCTTTGTAGGAACACAATTGTTCACACTCCCAATACCTTTCCTTTACACTTTAAAAATGTTACCCAGAATCTCTTCTATGATGTTGAAAATTACATCACTCATTTTTTTGAAACCACCATCCTCAGTGAATTCCAAATTATTGTAAAATTATCAGACAACTGACTTGTAAAGAGTGGGAAAAAGATACTCAAACAAATGAACCCACCCTTGGATCACCACACATCTACTAAATAACTTATGCCCTGCTTGGTTTTCATCTCTGGTTCAAACATCCTACCACTTAGCATTTTTTGTTTTTGTAGGACTTGACTTATCTCCTGTATGCTTAGCACTTTTTCAACTTTGGCCTTATTACTCACCAAACGTGGTTCCTTGAAAGAAATAGGGTTCATTCCATTTTATCTTACTCTCACCCTTGTGGTTTTTTTTCTTATTTTTTGAACTTTTGCCAATCTTCTTCCTTAGATTTTTACTAGCCTCACCTCTTTTTGTGGTCTCACCAATAACTGTGTCAAAGTCAGTGTGATGATCATCTCCTTCCTTGCAAACTTCAATTAATATCTCTTTAGGGATTTCATCTTCCTCAATCACTGGAGTTGTCCTTTGCTGATGCTTCTTGGGAATCTTCAATTTAATTCTAGCCATTGCATCACCTAGGGGTTTCTTTTGAGGACCCTATATAGGATATATATTGGCTACCTTTTTAGAGTCGACAACTTTCCCTTTTCCTTTGTCTATCATTCTCTTTTCTCCTTCAACTACCTCAAGGACTAGGTTCCTGGATGTCTTCTTCTTTTCTAGGTTTTCTTAATATATTTGCTTAATTTTCTAGACCAAAGGCACATTATCTTCCTCATCGTCATCTTGTTCCTCAATAACATTTTAATAGGGATCTAGGTCAAAAAGAGAGGATCCAAGAATAATGACAAATTAGGGGATTTTTCTTCCACATTAGAGAAGGGAGATATGTAATTTCCACATTTCATTTCTGCCAGGCTTTGCACCTCCGATCCTCACTCGTAGTTAGAATGTTTGACTTAGTACCCTTTTAAACAGGTAGATCTCCTTCGAACATTCTTTCTTACATTGTACATGACACAAGACCTGGTTAAGATGAGGTTAGTTGATCATCAATTTGGATGAATCTAGGCACATGTGTCTCTATGCGACCCTCATAAAGAAAAGGGCTCTTTTGTGACAGTTTTGAAGAACTCATGCGATTGGGAAAGGTTAATGGCTTGTCATCCTTGGTAGAAGAGGATGGGGGAGGGAGAATAAAGACAAGTGATAAATAGAACTTGGTTTTTTGGAGATGAGGTTTTGGTTTCAAAATACTTTCAACTTTTTTTTATTTTAGAGGGTTGTAGATAGAAGTTGAGGGTGTATCAAATTTGATAGAAGAAAGTCTGTCTGGATTGCATTAGAAGATACAACTTTGTCAAAGGGAGTAGTGGAATGGTACATGGTGAAGAACATGAAGATGATGATTAGTGCAATGAGAAGATAAAGTTGTTTGAGAATGGTAAGATGAGGAAAAGAGAGAAATTTGAAGGTTTTAAAGAAGTGAATTAGTGTGTTTAGTCCATATGAATAGGTTTCTTTTCAGGTTGCTGAATGATAATACAATGTTTTAGAGAAGGGATGAATGATATGTGGCCCATTTTAACAATTTTACTAAATATTAAAAGGGATGTAAAAAGGAATACTAAACTCTGAGTAGGAAACAGATCCTTCACAAGTTATATAACTTTAAGTTTGTCCTCCCATTTCTTAATTTTCGCTTCCATAATTCAGCCATGTGTGTCTACCTATAAGGTTAGAAATTTGAATTCAATTAATCATGTACAATAATATTCAGATACTTATTCTTTGAATCTAGCCATTACTGGAGTGTGGCTATATCAATTAATTCAATCAAATTTGTTCAACTTTATTAGTCCCAACCTCATTCTATTCTTTTCAAATTGATCTCGACTCAAGGGTTTCATTAAAGTATATGCAATTTGATCTACAGTCTTGCCAAAAATTCATATAGATTTATGTTCCATTTCTCTTCATTATCTCTCAAAATGTCATGTCTCACATCAATATGCTTAGTCCTTTTGTGATGCACTAGATTCTTGGCCATATTGAGAGCACTATTGTTATCAGATAGTAAGGGAATTGTATCAAACACAACTCCAAAATTTTCCAGTTGCCGCTTAATCCATAGCAGTTAAAAACAATAGGAACCAACAGAAGCAACAACATCTTCAACTTTAGTAGTACATAAAACCACAAAGTGTTACTTCTTAGTTCCCCACGAGATCAGAGAGGACCCCAGAAAATGAACCATACTAGAGGTACTTTTCTTGTCAATCAGGTACCTTGTATAATTAGCATCTACATATCTAACAAGTGGGAAGGAGTCACTAGTTAGATAAAATAAAATTAGTTGTATATTCCTTTTAGCTATCTTAAGATTCTTTTTGCTACCTTGAGGTGAGATTCTTTTGGACAAGCTTGAAATCTTGCATACATCCCCATACTAAACACTATGTAAGTCCTGCAAGCTATGATATAGAGTAAAAATCTAATGATATCTTTGTATACTATTTCATTTGCCTTGTGACTAGGTTCATCCATATCAAGCTTTAGACTTATTCCCATAGGAGTATCAATAGGTTTGGAGTCTACCATGTGATACTTCTTTGGCTGCTCCTTAATGTACTTCTCCTGATATATACTATGTTCTCCCATCATGCTCATCTCAAATTCAATGCTCATTAGGTCTTCAAATTTCTCTCATAGAGATTCTGATATGGCCAAAAAATAATGTCATAAATGTACACTTGCACGATTAATAAATTCTTACCTCTTGATTTTAAGATAAGAATATTATCAATTTTTCCACTTTTAGACCCGTAAATAAGTAAAAATCCAGGTAACCTTTCATACCGAGCCGTAGGAGCTTGTTTTAATCTAGAAAGAACCTTGTCAGGCCTCATCCCATGATCTAGGTCGTTAACATCTTTGAATCCAAGAGGTTGCCTCACATATACCTCTTCCTTGAGATGTCCATTTAGAAAGTCTCTTTTCATATTCATTTGAAAAAGCTTGAATTTCATGTAGGTAGCAAATGTAATAACAATTCTGATTGCCTCCATTCATGACACAGGTGTAAAAGTCTCATCATAATCTATTCCCTCTTCCTAGTTGTATCCTTAAACAACCAACCTTGACTTACTTGTAGTAATGACTCTATTTTTACCCAATTTTTTTCTATAAACCTACCTAGTCTCAGTGATAGTTCTGTCATGTTGTCTTGGAAATGGATGACACACTTGACTTCTCTCAAACTGAAGTAGTTATTCTTGCATAGAGTTCACCTAGTCAGTATCGCACAATACTTCCCTAACATTCTTTGGATCAATGGATGATAGGAAAGCCGAGAATGCTGCGAAATTTCTTGTTTTTGATCTAGTATGAATACCAAAGTCTAAAAGAAAGATCAAATTTTCCGAAGGATGTTATGATTGATGCTTCCATCCTAAAACTCTTGAATGTTGTTGAGCTTCTTGTCTTTGTTTAGAAGCCATATCTTCATCAGTGATTTTTTCATATTTTGGTTGATGAGGGCTCACTTGATCAACATTTATCGATGAATTAGGTCTTATTATCTATTTCGTACTCATATCATCATTCTTCTCACCACTACTATTTTGAGGTAAGTTCTCTTCTGTTAGATTATCAATCAAGATATCCCTTTGAATCTGAAGGAATTTTGCTATCTCTGAATCTTCTCTCTTATTCAAGTCTTCAATTTTCCCAAAGTAATAAAAAATCATATGAACACTTTTCGCAATGCAGAGAGTTTTTTTGTTGAATATTTTGTAGGCTTTTCTTGAAGAGGAATAGCCATCAAACACTCCTTCAATACTTTTGACATCAAACTTTCGAAGCTCCCCCTTCCCATAAACCCTAAGATGACTTATCTTAGGTTTTTGATTAAATAATAGTTCATAAGGAGTTTCGTTGATGATGGACTTGATCAAATACCTTTTGGTAACATAGTATGTTGTATTGATTGCTTGTGCCTTGAAGTATTTTAGAAGTCTAGAGTTAATAAGTATTGTTCTTCCAATTTCCACCAGTGTCCTATTCTACCTTTTAACCACATTTTGCTTTAGGGTTCTTGGTGCTGAGAAGTTACGATGGATCCCTACTTAAGAGTAAAAATTATTGATTTTGGAGTTCTCAAAAAATTTTCCCATGATCTGACCTGATCCTAATAACTCTACTGTTGATCTTAGTTTGAATCATCTTGACAAAAATAATCACCACATAAGCTACTTAATCTTTAGGCCTCAAGAACATGGTCCATGTACGTCTTGAGAAATTATTGACCACCACTATAATATACTTCTTGCCACCTCTGGTTTGGAATTTCACTAGGCTATAAAGGTCCATATGAATGAATTCAAGTGGTTTTGATGTTCTAATCTCCTTCTTAGATTTAAAGGAGACCTTAGTCTGCTTCCCTTTGACACAAGCATCACATATTTTGTTCTCTCCAAACTTTATATTTGGAAGTCCACGAACTAGGTTCCCTGCCACAAGTTTGGTCAGCAAAGATATGCTGACATATCCAATCTTCTGTTCCATAAATCAGTTGTTTCATCTTGAGCCCTGAAATAGGTTAAGATATCACCTTGAGCTGAGTTGAGATTAGATATATACATATTCTTGCATCTCTTAGTAGTAAGAATCATTTCCTTGGTGAACAAATTAGTGACATGACATTTTTCAGACAACAATTTAACTTTATTCCCTTTGTCACAGATCTGAGACACACTAAGCAAACTATACTTCAACCCAATTACATACTACACATCTTCAATAGAATTCTCTAGGGACTTCCCAATTCTCCCAATCTCTAGAATATACCCCTTTTTGCTATTTTTGAAAGAGACACTACTCCCTTGCAGTGCCTTTAGATAGCGGCATAATTAAGTGTTTCTTAGTCCAGGGAGGTAATTTCTTTTTTAGACTTGCCATCCCTTGGACTAGTTCCCGTGGTTGATCCTATTTTTATTGATTTCTTCTCTTGTGATTGATTGTACTGATTTTTAACAACTTTCTTCCATGTTTCACCTTCCTCTTTTAGATATGAATTTCTTCTACAGTGTAGGCATAACAAGTTGTTTGACACACATGGATACTTACTATGAGGATTGAAGGGGGAGGATCTATCTTATTTACATAGTCTAGACCCCTTCCCATATTACTCCTTTGACTAGTCATATTAGATATGAGTTTGAGGAAGTTGTCTATTTAAGAGACTTGTTTCAATTCATCCTTCAAGTTCACTAGGTCACTTTCTAGTTGAGCATTTCTTTCTAGTGACATCATCAGTTTTAGCTTAGAATCTTTTAATTTTTATTCAAGTTCTAACTCAATATTACTAGGTTTTCCCTTAAGCTTCACATCAGATTTAGAACCTTCTTCTAGCATTTTCAGCAGATCAGTTTTTTCAGCTTCAAGTGCAAGGTTTTTTCCTTCCAAATCAGTATTTGAAGTGCTAAAACTATTTTTTCATCTTGAAAGATATCAATGCTATGTGTAAGAAGTCCTTTTCAGAGGTCGTCTCACATAAGGAGTCAATTAATATAAAGAGTGAATTAACACACAAGCTAGTTTCTTTAGTTTTTCATAGAGTAACAATTTAGGTTCTCCTTAAGATCAAGTAATAATACCTCATCATTAGCTTCATCATTAGATTTTTCTATGAAGGCAAATAATATGTCAAAGACCTCATCGTCATCTTTCACAACTATCATAGAAGCATTTATGGTTTCTCTGACTATTCAGATTCATTTGAGGAGTTTACCTGAACTGCATTCTTTATTACCGAATCTGCTGTTGCCTTCCTTTTGAATCATTTGAGGACCTGGTCCCTTTGTCGATCACTCCTAAACTTGGCAATTTTCTTATGCTCAACCTTATTTAGGGGACATTCTTTGATATAATTCCCAAGTTTTCCACATCTATCGCACAACTCATCATTATTAGAGGTTTGAACAATGTTACTTTCTTTCAAAAGCTACCATGCTTTCTCACAATCTTTCAAAACCTGCAAGTCAGATAGGTTTCTTGTTATCCTATTTGAGTGAATATTGCTGCCTATTTAACTCATGGATTTGCAGATTTCCAATGAGTACATCCATGGTGAGGGTCTTCAGATCTTTGGCCTTGTTGATAGCATCTACTTTGCTTTCCCATGACTTAAGTAGGACTTTCAAAATTTTTCTAATTTGCTTGTTTCGACTGATTGGTTATCCTAGACACCTCAACTCATTTGTTATTGATGAGAATATGGTATGCATATCATGAATTGATTCCCCCTCCTTCATGATAAAGTTCTCATACTGAGAAGTCAAAGTGTCAACTTTGGACTCCTTAACCTGTTCAGTGCCTTCATGAGCATTCTTCATACAGTCCTATATTTTTTTTGCAGATTCACATACTAATATCCTATTGTATTCTTCTGCACCTATTCTACACACAAGAAGCTTTTTGTCTTTGTAGTTCTTCTCAATGTTCTTTTTGTCAGCTTTGTTGTATTACTGTCGAGTTTAGGAAATAACTTTAGTGATTCACCTTGTCACGACCCAGACCTAGGGTCTAGGAGTGACATAGTGAATGAGAACCCAAGAGTTCCCAAACAAGCCTCAAAGTATCCATATCTGCTTCATCAGTTCGGAAGCATAACGAATAGTAAACACATAGTTCTAAGGGAGAAGAAAGTAGGACACGTGCTATGAGAATGTCATAGGGAAAGGGAGTAACATAGAATCACATAATACATAGTACATAAATACTAAGGGGAGGGAAAGTATGACTCACTCTATTGGGGCAATTCTAGATTTAGGATCTTTCACATCATAATATATAGACGTATCACAATACTCATAGCCCAATCCACATAATGATAACCAATAGGTAACCATGTCCATAAGCGAAATCTCCAAATACAACACTTAGCATATAAACATAAAAGAGTTTACAAAATATCCAACAATTCCTCTAGTCATAAGATAGGACGGGGGCTAAGACATTTCCCGGGCTCACCCTCAAAGTAAATAACATAACAAAAACACCATAGGTAGAGGAATGGTGACTTTTTTTTTGGAAGATAGGACTCACCACAACAAGCAAATCACAAGATCCAAGCTACCTGCCGTATAATGGATTAAGGTAGTCCTTCGTCCCTACATGGTTAGATCATGTAGATAAAATTATGCATTAGTATGTTTGAATATACTAAGTATGTAGGTATGCAATGCAAATGACTTACCAAACCTGCATTTAATGTTAGATGACAAGGGAACATAATATAAAAGGAGATATATATAGCAAGAGATATAGTATACAATATTCCATGAAACCAATGATGCATGAAATGCACAAATGATCATATATAGTGGGGATGTGATCTTAACCGACATGAGTAAGACCAAGTGAGCTATTACTTGGAATCCTGATGAAATCCCATTACTGGTAAAGAGGTGGTCTACTTGCCAAAGGTAAAACCATACTTCACCTTACGGGCACCCCCATTTCAGAGAAGCAACCTTCCTTACGGGCACCCTCATTTCAGATAGGATTTTCACATTATATCATATCATATGATTCTTCTCCTTGCGGGCACCCCTATTTTGGAGAATTAACCTTTCTTACAGGTACCCCCATTTCAGATAGGATTTTCACACATACCTATGGTTGGCAAATAGTTCAAGGAAAGGGAGAGAGCCTTTGGGGATAGCCCTAACACCCCTAATCTATCTGTGCTAAATCATCATCCCATAAAAATACATATACGTGTACATGCTTTCAAAAGAGATGCAAGTCTTCTCAAATCATTTCAATGCATTCTTACACTTAAAAGCTAAACATTATTCATAATAATTCACACTTAGGCTCAAATGTCAAATCATATTTCATATCATACTTTTCATGCATAGAATAGCCCATTCACATTATCAAATGAGGTGTAAACACCCAAAATGCTCAAAGAGCCAATATTGTAGACATTTATGTGATCATATCCTTGTCTTAACCATATGAGTGAGCTTAACCCACCGATTTATTTTCATAAAACACATGAGGGCTTAATCCATTTCTTAATTTTCATAAAATTCAATACTCTTGAATGCATATGCTACTAATGATATGTGAATAGCATAGCTAATAGAGATTCAAACTTAAATCAACAATACATTATAAAATTTAAGTTAAGACATAAGTAAAATTCACATTTAAATCATAATATAGATTACCAATGCACAAATCAAGCGTTAAAGGGGACAAGCACATTCATAACTTCATAACTTCATAACTTCAAAGCAATTCATCATATTAGGGCTTAAATCAACTTAAAATCATCAATAAAGCATAACCCATACTTCAATTGAATTTAATAAACAATAATATTGAAAACCCAAATTTAAAGTAGCTAAAATTTCATGAAATTGAGTGTAAAAGAGTTTGGGTCTTCTTGGTTGAGAGGGACCAAGAATCAAACCCACATACCTTGCTTAGTAAGATGAATTTAAAAAGAATTTAGCTTGAAGTTGAATCTCCGATTGAATCTTGAAGATGAGTTCCCACATACCTTGGCTAATGAGGAAGATTCAAGAAGAAATTTGAAGAAAAATGAGCCTTTCCTTGATTCTCAAGCTTAGATTCACAAGAGACCTTTGAGGTCCTTATGTAGCATAGAAGGTCACAAAAGACCCTTAGGATAAACCATAATTATGAAAATACCATTTTTTAAAACGAGTTAAAAAATTGAAATTACGTCTCAGGGAGGAGCGGTATGGCCCGTGATAAGCCATATGGACCATACACTTGATCGTGATCCAACACTTAGAAAATTTCTCCTTGAAGAAGGTTCGAAATGGTAATACCATACATAGAATTTTTTTAGCGTACGCATCCATATGGAGGGTGGTATAGACTATACCAAGCCACATGGTCCATGTGCCCTCTCTATCCCACATTACTTAGAAAATTTCTTCCATGACGAAGTCCGAGACGGTGATCCAACACTTGGAAAAAGTTTTACTCTGAAACACATACGGGAGACCATATGGACCGTACCACCTTGTATGAAATATATACTTGGCCATACCACCTTACTTGGTCTCAAAATTGTGGAATTTCAAGACTAAGGTCACCGCACAGTTTGTAAAGTGTCATACAGCTAGTGTGGGGTCCATGTGTGGCGTACCTTAGTCCACAACTCCATATTAAGGCCTGTATACTCTACATAAGGCCAAGGGCCACTCCAAGGAGGCTCCTCACGGTCCGTATAGCCACATACAGACTGTGAGGGTTTCCATGGAGCGTCACCTTGGTCCAAAACTTTTCAAATCAAATTTATAAGCTCCAATGAGGTCATACGACATCGGTGTCTTTACACACCTTCTTTGACTTCAATAGTAAGAACAAACGGACCATCAAGAATAATGTCCCATAACTCGCTATCCTCAGCAATGAGAAAGTTATTCATGCGAGTTTTCCAATAATTGTACAACTATCCATTAAACCTTAGAGGTCTTGTTGATGATTGTTCTTCCTCTAAGTTAAGTGGAGCATCCATTCTAGCATAGAAATATCTCTAGGTATTAGCCGATTAGAGATCCACACTTTGATACCAATTGTTTAAATGTATACATCTATTAAAGTCAGGGACCAGGTCCCTCGACATAGTAATAGTATAAAACTAGAAGGAGCAAGTGAAATGTCGAAAAGAACACAAGATTTTTACGTGAAAAAACTCACTCAAGAGAGGAACAACCATGACCTATCCACAGGCTTTTCAACCAAACTTCACTAAAGTGCAAGAACATTGTAGTCTATTATAACTTGCGATAACTAGACACTACCCCGCTCCATTATTTTGCTTGCAATACACCTATTACAAGATTTAGAGTTTAAGCAATATAACTATTGCCTACTACACTAACAACAATTAGTTAATGTAAGCTTTTATCCCAGATTCAAGGTCATAGCAAACTAAGAATCCAACACACCTCTTACAACGCACAAATCTAGCTTAATTTTGAGATTAGAAAGATGACCTTACTAAGATTAAATAGCATGAATACAACATTAGCTAGAAAGACTCTACTAGTCTCACTCTATCAGGTCTTTTCAATTTGAATAATATGTATTGCTTCAAAGAATAATATGAATTTTCTCTCTACCTAATAATGATTCTCCAAAATCATTTTTTTTTCTTGTTAAGTGTTCCTTTAAGTATACAAATGAGGGAAATGAAAGTGTAAGGGGGGGAGGTGAATTGAATTTTCTTCCTTTTTCTTAACTTAAACATGTATTCAAATAGTCAACTAGTATACTAGATAATCGACTAATCAAGGCAGAAATACAAGTATGCAGAAAAGTAAAGCACATAAAAAGAAAATTCAACACCGGATATTTTTATATTGGTTCAAATTCAATGTGAGTCCTAGGTCGAGTCCCCTTGGGTTGCAAGGGATATCTCTTCAAGCCTTTAATGGTGTTTGAGGTTACAAGTAGTGCAAGCTAAAACTAAGAATAATTTTTCTCTCTCTTTTTTGTTCTTCTTTTTCTGTTGATACAAACCTTTATTTTCAATGTTTCTTCTTTTCTCTCTCTTTTTCTTTCACTGTAAAATAAAGACTAAAGATTACAATGATTTTCTAAAGATGAAGAGTATTGAAGAAGACTTGAATTACAGTAGGCTTGTATGCTAATGAGATATCCAGATGCCTTCTTATATAGAAGAGATGGCATCCCAAGGGTTTTGATCTTTGGATTGAGGCAGTGATGATTCCCCATTTCAAGAATAAGGCTAAGGTTTTTTAGGAAAGGCAATCTATCAATCATCTTGATTTTCTCCAATGTTCAGATTTAACAGTCACGCTGTTGATTCTTCTTGCTTGCTAGATCTTCTTAATGTGCAAAAATTCTTTGATTTTTCCTTGATTGTATATTTGCTATAGTCTTGATTGATTTGGTCGATCTTTGATTGACTTAGAATCTTGTGCACATCCTATCTTGGACCCTTATCTTTTGTATTTGATTTCTTTGCTTGATTTACTTCTGATTTCCTCCTTTTGATTTGGCTTTCCATAAGGAGCTCTTTTGACTAGTTTTCATCTTTAACTAATCCTTTTAGCTTGATTTGCTTTCCTTTTAGATCGCATTGTTTACTTTTGGTTTTCTTGAAATTTGTCATCATTCAAAATAGATTAGCATTAACAATCTCCCCTTTTTTATGATGACAAAAAAATATGTAGTCGACTTCCCTGAAGGTTAGTCGACTGCTCCCCCTGAATAGTGGTTTTCGTTCTCTCCCTGAGTTAGTACCTGCTTGTTGACTAGTACATACAAGCAAGCATGCATATACAATAAGTAGCAGACAAGATAGGCAACAAGATAAGGAATAGATAATAAGATAAAGATAATTAATACTTCTCCCCCTTTGGCATCAACAAAAAGGGACTAGACAAAAATATAATATCCATTGTTTGGGCAAGCAGGCCCTTAGCAAAAAAATTAAAACAACAAAACATAATCAGCCACGAGGCCTAAAGAAGTATGTCAGAGTGTTCACAAGAGAGCTTTTCAGATTATCAATCATGGCAGTCAGAGAAGTAGATAATTCATCCGAACTGGTCTGAATTTTCTGAGCAAACTTTGCAGCATCCTTGATAACTTGCTCCAACATTAGTCGAATCTTTGCAACATCAGTGCCGTTTTCCTTGGAGGAGGCCCTAATATTCTTAATAGATTCAGCAATGGAGTCGAATTTGCAGTGACTGGAGAGTAGGAGATCCTGAAGGGTTTCAAACTTTTCATCTAGTCCAGAGACTTTTGCCAAAAGATCCTCAAGAACCTTAGCGTCCAACGAGTTGTGAGGGATAGGGGTAGATGGGGAAGGATCAATGGAAGATACAGGAGCAGCAGTATTAGATTTCAGGACCCATGAATCATTAGAGAGAACATAGCCCATGCTACCAAAAGCCCTTAAGTTGTAGCACTGCTTCACAATAATAGAAGGAATATCAGCAAGTCTAATGGAGTTGGCCTCTAAGATGCGAGATATGATCATCCCGTAGGGAAGCCTAGGAGGATCAATGGTGGAGTCAATCATATAGTTGAGAATGAAAGAGGAAAGTTTGAATATTTTCTTCGAGAGAAGACAATATGTGCAAAAGGTGTCTCGAACAGACAGGGAAGAGAAGGAACCAACTCTTGGGAGAAGAGTGGCTGCAACAATGTGAGCAATAACTCGAGCTTTAAAAAAGACATCTTTGGGGATAAGGATAGAGGGACAGGGACCAGAATGATTAGAGGAGAGGGCCCTTTTAGCCTCTCCAATAGTAACATCAAACTCAAAAGGCCATAAGTTTTTGATGGGGTCAGAAAAACGAGAGCAATGGATTTCAAGAATTTTTTCCAAGATTTCACGGTCGATAAAAATACGCTTACCAAGAACTAGGGTTTCTACTTCACCCGATTTAGAGGAGTGAATATTTGCATAAAATAATCTTACCAAGGGTTCATACACTTCCTTTGGAGGGGAAGAGAAAATCTTAGCCCATCCTTGGAATTTGAAAAACTCTTTAATGGGATAGTGAAGTGTCATGAGTAAATCAAGATCGACAATGCGTCCATGAACAATGGTTTTGGATTTCAAACTTTGGAAGAGGGTTTCGTTAGAGGAGTACTAGAAGTCAGTTTTCAGATCAAGAGAATTTTCAGAATCAAACTTTCCCTACTTTTTTAGATCACTAGAGGGATGAGTAGGAGCAGAGTGCTTGAGAGTCAAAATTGGATGAGATTTGGAAGAGGGAAGAGACGAGGGAGTGATAGAGTTTTCGGAGTCTATGGGAACAAGGGAATGAGAAACACCCTTTCCTTTGTTTCTTGAACTCTTAAGAGAAGGCATGATGGATTAAGTAAAGAGGAGTGGAAAAGTTATGAGAAACAGTGAGGAAGAGAAGAACTTTCAAAGAATAAAACAAGGATGGAAGTTGAAAAGAAAAGAGGCGGCAGACTGAATGATGGGATGTGAAAGGAAAATGACTGACATATGAAAAAGGTTATGGAAGAACTCAAATGCAAGTCGTCATAATTAATGCAGGGTAATCAATTAGAATTGGTATATTAAAAAAGGAACAGAACCAATAAGAAATAAATGTAACAAATAATTTCCAATTATATGCTAAGAGTAAGTTATGAAAATTCCATAATATCAACAATTTTCCAAAAACTAATTTAAACTGGTTTGGAAATAATATTTAGCAAATATTTGAGAAAGCAACATCTTTCTTTAAGAAGGTATTTTGTAAATATGTCAGCCAACTGATCTTCAGTGTTGACAAAAACAATTTCAATGTCTCCATTTAAAACATGATCTCTAATAAAATGGTGCTTAATATCTAGTGCTTAGCTCGAGAATTATAAACATGATTTTTGGTTAAGCAAATAGCACTTGAATTATCACATAACAATTTAATTAGCAGGCTTAGCAATTATATACTAATCAGTTAATTGATGAATTATCCATAAAGCCTGAGTACATCATAAACCAATTGCTACATATTCGACTTTAATTGTTAAAATTGAGACACAGTTTCATTTCATGCTATTCCACGAAACTAGGCAATTTCTAAGAGATTGGCAGGATCCACTAGTGCTTTTTCAACCCATATTAGCACCTACATAATCTGCATCAAAAAATCCATGAAGATCAAGTGCAGAAGATCTTTCATACAATAGTCTGAAGGAAGTGGTTCCAACTATGTATCGAATAATTCTTTTGACAGCAGTTAAATGAGATTCTTAAGGATCAGATTGGAATCTAGCACACTTATATACACTTAACATGATGTCAAGATGACTAGTAGTGAGATAAAGTAGAAATCCAATCATACCTCTAGATTTTGACTCATCAACACTTTTGCCATTTGCATCAAGGTCCAGGTTGCAAGAAGGACTCATGGGAGTGCTAATGGGTTAGCATTTTCCATACCAAATTTTTTCACAAGTTCCAAATCATACTTGCTTGGGAAAATGAATATGTCACGACCCAAGCCTAGGCCTTAGATGTGACTGGCGAATGGGGAACCTAAAGGAACCCCAAACAAGCCTCATAGTATATCATTACACATTCTGGGTCGCAGAAGCAATATAAAACAATAAGAAACATAAACAAGGGGAATTAGGACTAAGGGTGAGAGATTAATACTTAAATAACATGTAAAATTTTAGAAAAACAAGGGCAAGGGACTAAGGGCAAAAGCTTGCATAACATCATAATCAAGAGACAAAAGAGTCAAGGCTCATATAATAGATACATAGCATGTCCAACAACACCTCTACTACATAGATAGGAGCAGGGACCAAGACAAGAAACCGA
>DF362877.1:17455-41613 GCA_000787875.1 Solanum virginianum
ACAAAACACGATGTGTCTTGTACTGTAGATCGTAGAATACTCTCTTTTATTCGTTAGTAGATTTTATTAAAGGCTCGCTGTGGATTTGAACAGCGTAGCTTGCTCTATAGTTTATCATGTATCAAACAAAAAATGGTGCTGGCTTACACGAAAAATCAGTTTCAGTGATTTAAACAACTTCTTACCAACAAATTAGAACGTGCACATGAAAAGCTTGACCTGTTTCAATCGAACTCCAGGTGTGAGCCATTTGATACTTACCCAAGAACGTATGATTTAGTGCATGCAGCTGCTCTTTTCTCAGTCGAAAAAAACAGGTATACTACTTGTTCAGGTTGCCTTAACTTATCGACCAATGTGATTCATCAAATCATTATGTGGAGTTGATTGACTATATTCACTCACATGTCATTTATGCAGATGCAATGTGACAACTATCATGCTAGAAATGGACAGAATTCTTCGACCCGGGGGACGTGTTTATATTCGTGACACCACACTTGTTATCGAAGAGCTCGTAGAAATTGCACAGGCCTTAGGATGGGTGCCATTTAAATTTGATAGCAGCGAGGGACCTCATTCCAATTGGAAGCTTTTGATTGGCGAAAAGCGTCTATAATAAAAAAAAGCATCCTGGGAAATATTTTTGCTTTATACATTTAATTTTAATTGCTATTCTCCTCATCCTCTATCTAATCTTTTTATTTTTTATATATGTATTTGAATTTCAGTACAAGTTTTATGCATCACTGTAAATAAGTAATATGCTACAATAGCTAAACAGTGACTTGATTGTGTAAAAATTATCTACACTTTGAAGGCAAGTTATGCCAATATTAAATTTTGCGTAAGTAATACCACGTTTGGTATCTAGGTGAAATGAATTACTTCCTGGGAATGGAGATTCATCAAGCTACTGATGGAAATCTTCATTTCACAGAGAAAATATGCATGGAATATTCTTAAAAGGTTCAAGATGGAGAGGTGCAAGCCTGTATCGACCCCACTAGTTCACAATGAAAAGATTTCGAAGTTTGAAGGAGGTGGTAGAGATGATCCTGTAGTTTATAGAAGTCTAATAGGTAGTTTGCTGTATTTGACAATAAGACTTGATCCATGTTCGTGGCAAGTCTTCTGTCCAGGTTTAGGCATGCTCCAAGTCAAGTTCATCTTGGTGTCGCTTAGCGAACATTGAGATGCTGATTATGGTGTTTGGTTTAGAAAGGAAGAGCAAGGGAAATTTATGGATTATTCAAACAGTGATTGGGCAGGAAGCATTGATGACATGAAAAGCACTTCTTGATATGCTTTTACACTTGGTTCAGGCATTTTTCTTGGAATTCAAAGAAGCAAGAGGTGGTAGCTCAATCTTCTGCAGAAGCAGAATATATAGATGCTGCTAGTGCAACTAATCAGGCTCTACGGTTAAGAAAGATTCTACCTGATTTGGAGCAAAATGACATTGAAGTTACTGTCATTAAGGTTGACAACAAGTGAGCAATATCTATGGCCAAAAATCCGTAGTAAGCATATAAATGTGAAATTTCACGCTATCAGGCAAGCAGAGAAGGATGGCGAAGTTAAGCTTGTTCATTGCAGCACAAATCAGCAGATTGCGGACTTCACGACCAGGGCTCTTCCTAAAGGGAAATTTGAAGTTCTAAGGGCTAAGATGGGAGTATCCAAGAAAATTTTTTAGGAGGAGTGATAGAAAATGAGATTGTTCTAGTTAGTCTTTAGTTTAATAGCTTTCTTTTGAATATTTTGTTTAGTTTGAAAGGAATGATAGTCTTTATTTTATAGAATATGCTTTGTAAGAACGTACAATAGTAGTTGGATAGGTATAATCCTTTACTTACTCTTTGAAAAACTTATATAGCTATATGTGTGTATGCCTTTTGAGATATGAAACATGAATGAAAAGAATTCGACTGAAGCTTCCTTTTTCAAATTCCAACATACGTGTCTTGAGATGAAAACTTTTCTAGACTTAGAATGCTAACGCCTATAACCTTTATGAAGCGGACTGTAACCACATGGAAATGTCTTTGGTTAAAATTTATCTTTGTTACAGCCCTTGAGATAAGGAAAACATTTGCAGCCAAAGACTTTCAAGGTGTTGTAATCAGAAATCTCTCCGTATAATTTAGCAAAGGGAGATAGCATATGCAAGGTTAAAGTAGGCCTTCTGTTAATTGAAAAGACCATTGTCATAAGAGCTTCAACCCAAAGAAACAATGGCAAGTTTGCATTGAAGAGCCTGTTTCATTTATATGTCTATGCTTCCTTTCGGCCACTCCATTTTGTTCAGGTGTACGAGGACAAAGAAATTTATTATCCATTGCAAATTTACTAATTTAGATGTAAGTTCCTTCCAATGTGTTTATCTCCCACATGTGTAATATGGAATTTATCGCCATTTGCAGAATCATGTCCTTTCAAGGGAATTGAATTTAAGAGAGTACCATGTGATTGCTAGCACCTGGAATCCATAGAGAGATTGTTGTCAATTTGATCACTAAACGACATTGATGCTAACACCTGAGGTACTTCTTGTTGTGCTTGATATGAGTAGTCCCATCTGTAAAACTAAGAGTGTGTTATATGATGGATCCCACCACAAATCTGACATGGGTTAGATTTAAAACTCTCTTCTTACTAAATTCCTACATTTTGAGTTGGATTATATTGTTTTTGATTGTATGATCGACCTCTGCCTCTTTGTTCTTCTAGTACGCAATAATAACTACCAAGCCCTCGTCCTTGCCACTTTTGAGTCACAAAGGCCATGGATGGATCAAGCAAAGGCAGTTCTTCTTCCTCGTCTCCATCTTCTCTCATCTCGAGTCCCCTAAGAGCATTAACAAATTGACTAAATGTGGGATAAGGGGACTTATTTAGCATAACAGTTCAAAGGGTCTTATATTTGCTTTGAATACCTCTAGCAAAAGTAATAACATTGCTATATTCATCTAAAGGTTTGTGTATGTCCATGAGGTTATCACACATTCCTTTAGGTATTCATCTATAGATTTTGTTCCCAGTTTCACAATGCGAAGCTTTTGCTTCAATTGGAACTCCTTATCCTTGCTTGCTCGTAAATAAGTATCTTCAAGACAAGCCCATATTTGTTTGCCCATAGTGCATCCAATGATAAGGAACATTAAGTTCTTGAAGTGAAGATGGTGAGAAGGTTAAGCTAGTATGCCCTCGCTCCCATTTTACGTGACATTCTTTCTTTTTTTAGTCAAATGTTACCTTGTTATAATTAGAAACAATTTAATTTTAAAATTCTCCTTCTATCTTTCTTAAACATCATGTCAAGTCAACCGGTGACACATAAAATGGAATGGAGGGAGTATTAAGGATGAGGTCATATCTAGTGTTTAGAGTGGAATATCTTCAGGATGATCTTAATTGAACCTCGACTTTGATACCCTGAAGAAATTATAGAGTAAAAGAGATGTTCTTGAATTCTTGCTCAATGCTACATATTCTTTTTTTTTTTTGGGTGGCAAAATGAAATATTATATTAGATAACTATTTTGAGTCAATACATAGTACGAGCAGATGCACTGCTTCTGCTTGGGTAATTTGGGGGAGGGGTACATTCAGTAATTACACAAAAATTAGATGTTTCTAGCGTAGCACAAGTACTATAGGCTCGTTGGATCTTCGTCCTAATAAAAGCATTCCAAATTTCTCTGCTTCTAGTTTGTCACGAATAAACACAGGCAGAACTGCCATAGTAGATATTGATATATGCATATTAGCTCCCTCCTTTGCGAGTGCATCTGCCACTCTATTTGCTTCACGATAGTTGTGGCGGATGGGGGGATTCCCCAGCTGCTAGAGAAGATCCCTGCAATCAAGAATGCTATTAAAAAATTTAAAGTTATTATTTAGCATAAATGGTATAATATCGTTACAATCCACCTCTATCTCAAGTGGTGTCAGATTTTGAAGATTTGCTAATTTGAGGCCCTATATTGTAACTCTTTTCATATTATCGTTACAATCCACCTCTATCTCAAGTGGTGTCAGATTTTGAAGATTTGCTAATTTGAGGCCCTATAAGAGAGCCAGTAGTTCTGCTTTGATATTGCACGCTTCCTTAAGGTTGCCCATGTATCCTAAAATCCAGTCTCCGTTTTAGTCCCTGATGACCCCACTCCCCTATGCCTCAAAGTCGGCTATTTTCTTTTGACAACCCATCGTTGTTGAGTTTTTAGCCTTTCAGCGGTTTAGTCCATTTGGCAAACTCTTTTATTGGCTTATTCTGTTTGTTTTCATGCCTCGTCATGGCTATGTATTCCATGGTAAGATTATAAGGAATATGATTGCGAATTTTATGTTTGGAATTGTAAAGAGAGTCCATTGTAACTAATGTTAGCTAAGTTGTCTCTACCTCTTGGTAATTGTACATATCTATTATATTTTGTTAGATTTGTACAACCTATGGATTTGCCTAATCGAAGAACCAAGTTTGCAGACGTGTTTTCAGAAAGTAAAAAGACAGAAGAACACAATATTTTTATGTGGAAACACCCTGCTCACAAAAGGTGAAAAACCACGACCTGTACCCCTACAGGAATTTTTTCCAACTCCACTAAATCAACATGAGCCTCAAACAAAATATTACCAAAACCTAGTAATCTACGACGCAACAATTTTAAAACAACCTACACTGCGCATAAACCTCCCCAGGCTTATGTTCCCCACGTCTTCGAGTTGCCCACAACTTGAAGACACTACCTACTCTTAGTTTATAGATCTCTGAGCTAAGTAGAACAACATGACTCAATAAAAACAACGAAAGTAGTTTTCCAAGACTCAAACTAAAACAAAGAAACAATTAAAGCAAATGACTCAAGACTAGAAATAGGAAAAATAAATACATTTTTCCTATTTTATTGCCTTCGACTTGTCGTTTGCTTACTGACTCACTTTCTTGCTATTTGTCTCAGTGAGAAAGACTAAGTATTCTTGCTCCTTTTAATCTCTTTGCTAAAGAAGTCCTCACTTGGTCAACCTCCTTGTTTTTCGTTTCAAGCTTTTATTTGAATTCGAATTTGCTTGAAACTCTCTTTCCCAGTAACTTCTTCCATACTTGTGATTTAGAAATTGATTTCCTATTTTGATGGTGTGTCCTTATCTCCTACTGCTTTATCCATTTCGCACATCATGGCATCTTGTCTTCACGTCTCAGAGAAAGTGTACTAAAAAACCAGATTAAGCAACATGTTTCATGATCCAGAGGTCATCATCAAAACTTCATTTGACTCAACATATTTACATAGCTTGAGTTGTATAGGAGTCGTAAGTTATTCCAAAGTCCATATGATGTGGTTGTCTAACACTTCCTATATAATATAAGAGAAGGTAAAAGACTCATGATATTAATCTATATCATATCATCATATATAACTAAAAGTAGGAAGGTGCTAGGCTCAAAGTTGGATTACCCTTTTGCCCTTATGTCATTACTTATTTACCCTTATGCTATTACTTATTAAATATTAAATTTAATTAATTATGCATTAAATATAAAATATATAATTAATTAAATATTAATCATATTGTATTATATATGCAAAAAATTATGTTATTCTTTAATTTGCAAATATAAATATATATATATATATAACATTATTATTATTATTATTATTATTATTATTATTATTATTAAAAGTGGGAAGATCCAAAGTGAAAAGTTAGATTACCATTTTACCCCTACACACTTAATTAAAATGTTAAAAATATTTAATTATTTAAATATTAAACAGTAATTTACAGATATGTTTTTTTCTCCTGCATTCAAAGTTGTAAATAATTACAGTGAAAAAATATTTATTTACCGTCATATTAATGAATTAGCTAATTGCTTTTCTTTATTCTTTGTTGGAAATTAGCAAATGAAACAATTGTAATTAATGAAAGGAAATCACGTTACTAATTAATACTATGTAACTAAGGCAATTAGTCTTCCTATATGTTAAAAGCCATTTTAAATGGTTCATTAATTTATTTTCCTTCAGCTCTTTGTAACTCTTTTCATATTCCAAATGATAAATAGTCTAAACAAAGTAAAAAAAAAGGTGATTTATATTTCAATCGAGAATACAGGGAGTTTGAGTAACAGATGTCTATAAATAATAAAATAAAACTTTTTTTTTAAGGAAAACAAAAAGACTAAGAAATTTAACTAATATGTAAATGGTGATTTCAAATCTCTATATATACCATTAATGTATTAGTTTTCAACATTTTTTATGAATATTTGTGCATTATGATAGTAAATTCACTAACAAAAAATAAAACGGCTAAATGTTGAAGACAAATACTACATTGCATTAGGAATCATTCACAAGTAAAATTATTTTTTATTAATCAAATACATATTAATTATACAATAGATGAATTAGAAGTTAAGAAGATCAACAATCATACTTATATCAAGATACTCAATTCACCCAAAGCCTATAAATGTAGTTATAGAGAATGTGATTAGGGGAGATCATTATTAATTTAACATGAGTTTTTTCAATTTATTTACTTTTCAGTTTTGCTTCTCTAAAGCTTCCATCAGTTTTTTTTTCTTTAATTAATATTATTTTCTACTTCTTTTTAGCTTCAATTAGTTAAATAATTTTTCATATCCTTTTTACCTTTTATAAAATCACTAGCTTTACCCTTTGGCCATTGTCAAATTATTTTTCTTTTTTTAAGTACTCAATATTTGTGTATTCTTAGCACTTTCTGCAACAAAATCATATTCTTTTTATATTAGTTTCTTCAATTAACTTTCCTTTAAACAAAGTACATATAACAAACTTTCTTTACATTGCGTATACCTTTGTTTTGCTCTTAATTTTGTTATTTGTTGTTCATTGCTTGTGTTTGATCTTTAGACTTTATTTCATATTATGTGACTTTCTTTGCTTAGTTGTCTTTTTTAGTTCTTGCATCTATTCAATCTCTTTATTTTTTATTTATTATTTGAAAAAATTTAGACTAATTAGCATAGAATACATGTCCAACGCACGTGTCAGAGAACTAGTATTACTAAAAGTGAGAACAAAAAAAGTAAAAAGTTGAAATATCAAAATATCCCTACAAAGTTAAGTTATTACAATAATACCATTAAAAAAAAATAAGGTTTTCCTTTACACCCTCTAAAATGAAACTATTAATTAATTGCTTATTAGTTATTGTGAAGAATTGAAAAGCCTCATCAGCTTTCAAATGTTAATCATGCAATATTCCCTCTCCTTCATCAATGTAAGAGTTATGTTTTAATAATTAATACAATTTGTATAATAAGCATTAACTTTAGGCATGGACCTCTAATCCAAGCCGTTAATATGTGTGTATCAAAAATTCATCAGTAATGATCCTTTTCCCCCTATAAATTCATGACCCCTAACTTCACTCATTCTACTATTTGAATGAATATTCTTCCTTCTATAATTGTACAATGACTGGTATATTGGTATTTTTTGTTCTTCTGCCAAGTTAGTATTGGCTCATCAAGCAGACATTCTTGTCGTATTATCATTAAACTTCGACCATAAAAAGCTATACAGTCATTTGTTAATATAAATGGTAAAATTAGTATTGTTAATTTAAACATTTTTTGTTTAATTATAGCTCAACTTTTTAAATATATTGAAGTATTTATAATTTGATAAGGGACAAACGTGCCGAGAACTAGTAGTACTATATTAAATGCCTGAATAGAAATATTGTTTGAACTCATGATATGAAATTTATTTTCGTACTAGTTCTCGATGACTTCATTAAAACTTTATCATTCCACAAAATAGATATGTGCGTGAAAATTCCATTTTGTGATGGATTACTAATAACTGATAATTAAACTTCATTGAGGATCATTCTCTTAGAACCTGCAGTTTCACCCCTTTATACTAATCACTTCAGGTTACATGTTTCATCGCACATTAAAAGTTTGTGACACCGTCACAAACTGTGACAAGGTTGGATATGTCACACAAACTGCAATTTTTGGAAACAAAAATAATACGAACTCTATATTTGATTGAGAAAGTCCCAAATTACATACATAATATGTGATGTCAAGCAACAATCACATCTATTTTTGCAGAATCTGAACAACTGTCAAGCAACTTCGCTGAGCTTACTAAAGAACTGAATTCCAATGAAAATGGTTGCTGTGATTCAGAGGGCCTAGGAGGCATTTGCAATGCTTGTAATTCACATAACTGATGTTATCAATATGCCCACAACTAGAAGGGATACACTGCTCAGTCTGTTGTGCAAATGCGGTTTCTGAGAGCTGCGAGAATATGAGGATTGTAAGAAGAAACTTAGTTATTATATGTTTATACGATCGAGTGGATTCAGTTGTATGCACCACAAAGCAACTACAGTCAGCTTCTTTATTTCATCATGTGTCTCGTCTAGTACTTCAATTTCTTTTCCCTTTTCGAGTTGGTCATAAATCCAATGTGGGAAACACTGGCTTGACATATCCTCTCTAGCTGCCAAGTTTGTTTTCAAGCCTGCAATATCAATGAGTAACATTCCAAAGCGCCTTATACGATATTGGACCAATGCCTCTGTTGATCAACTCCGGAGCAACATAACCAATTGTTCCCCTGGCTGCTGTTAGAGTAACAATGCTCTTATCCATGGGATATGATTTCTCAAGACCAAAATCAGATAGTTTTGGAATGAAATTCTCACCCAAAAGTATGTTGTGTGGCTTGATGTCAAAATGAAGAATTTGAATATCACAACCGCGATGCAAATATTCAATACCTCGAGCAATCCCAAGAGCTATTTCAAACTTCCTCTCCCAACTTAATATTTCAGCTCCTCCTTCTCGAGGATTGATGTACCTTTCAAGTGATCCGTTAGGCATGAATTCATACACGAGGGCACATTGACCTCTCTCAGCACAATAGCCAATAAGTTGTACTACATTAACATGATGAATCCTCCCGATTGTGGAAACCTCGTTGATGAAGTCTTGACCATCAGCTTTGGGCTTGCTCAATATCTTCACTGCTACATCCTGACCACTTTGAAGCTTGCCTTTATATACTGAGCCATAACCTCCGTGGCCTAGTTTCTCCTTAAAATTCCTAGTCATCTTTCTTATGTTGGACTTGGAATATCTAATGGGCGCGAAATTGTTCTCACCGTGCAGGTAGCTTTCAATTGCATCATAAATCGACAAATGCTTTCTTCGTGAAAAAAATTATTAGATATACAACTATGCAGGGAAATAGAACGATTCTTGCCACAACGCTAATCCCTGTGTAAACCATCACAAATAAGGAAGAAAAATTCGGGATAACTTCTCTCATCATCATAGTACAAATGGTTGAATAAATAATTTTGAAACTAACTAATACCCCTAACCAAACATAGGATAATATAACCAAAGTGTTATGAAACCTAAGATTATTACAACACTTGCGCTCCATCATTTAGACATTAGAATGATTTCTAGTAATAAATTTGAAAGACTTACCAGCTATGGGAAGTATCCATGGGACGATTGCTGCAAGAACACCAACAATCAATAACATAGTTAATTTAACTTGCAACTGGTTACTGTTATATAAAAACCAGAATTAACAATAGAAGTACAACTGCTTACTTGAAAGAACACGGAGAACATGTCTTTGAGTAACTTCATTGTGTTCATCCAAAGAGAAAACACACAACAGAAAAAGAAAAAACAGTAAAGACTCACTTACACCACAAAATTGCTAAAAGTGTCTTATATTGAAAGACTTATATTGGGAATGTTCTTACCACATGACGTTTTGAAGAATCTAAAATTGTAAGCTTTGCAGCTGATGTCCACAGTACGAACATCCGTTGAATTTACATCTTCACATATATATATATATATATCCACTAGGGCACTTGCCACAATAAATGTCACTAAACCATGAAAGCTCAAATCCATATGCCAAAGCATTACGCAAACTTAAAATAGAAATATTAGCATTTGCATCCTGAATACCCCATGAAGTCATTGTCATGAGGTCTATACTACACCCGACTTTCAAATCAGATGTGATAATTCAGCCATGGTTGCATATGTGTGTCCCTTAAATAAACCAGAAGACACATTGGAAGCATAACTCCTGTTGAGACAACTAGTGATTTCCACAAAGACTGGAGAATTTATGGCAAATGGGCAGCTGAAGAGAGTGATTGGTACTGTTAACTGAAAATAAAGTTAAAATTAAGAGGAATAGTGTTCAACATGATCGAATTCTGAGGAAGAGAGCAAATAACATGTTCTCTTATACCGGGATCTACAAGACGGATAGTGGAGTTATCATAATTGATGGCTTGAACATAGTAGTTCTGTGATCCATACCAATTATTTGGAAATATAGGGCGATCTCCTTCACATCGTAATTCATAATCTTCATGGCCACAGGGCTTTGGATCAGTTTTCAATCGAAAAGGATAACTGATGTTATGAATATGCCCACAACTAGAAGGGATACACTGCTCAGTCTGTTGTGCAAATGCGGTTTCTGAGAGCTGCGAGAATATGAGGATTGTAAGAAGAAACTTAGTTATTATATGTTTATGGGGGTATTTCCTTTTTCACTGCACTGGTATCAAACTCTGCAAGTTAGCAGTCAAGAAGATCTACCAAACCAATTAAGTCATTGAATCCAAAAAGAACTATGGCAAGTCTTCATGAAGTCCAGTAAATCAATCATTAAATTTTACTTAGTCCTCATTAAGTTGACATGTCTCCCATAGTCAACCTTGGAGGCACATGACTTTTTCTAGATAAAAGTGTGGAAAAATCAAACAGAGTATAATCACATATCTAGAGCATAGATTGATAAAAACAATTAGTCGGTATCAGACCAGGTCATGTCAAGAAGATCTATAAAAATTATTATATCCTACAAGAACAATGGCAAGTCTTCATAAGGTTGATCAAGTCATTAAATTCTATTTAAAAGAAAGGTTCAAGTCTTGATGAAGTAAGGGAAGTCAACGTGTCTCTCACAGTCAATCTATTTCCTCTTGCACTTACTTCTCACAATCATGGTATTGTTGGCTATGGTTGGTGATGGAGCATATGATTGCAGAGAATCCAGGTGTGGAAGTCATGGCCCTAGCATTCATTTTCCCTTCAGGCTTCACCATCAGCAGAATATTGTGGCTATCCAGGCTTTGAATTATCATGTGACAGCAAAAACCAAAGCATACTCGCACTTCCCAATTCACTTATACTATCCATTGGAGAAATTGATTATATGTCTCAACAGATTAGACTTTACGATCCTGAGCGTTGTCTCATTCTCAAGCTATTGCACCTAATTTATCAGTATCTCCTTTCTTCTTCACTGTTAATGAACCTTATCTTACACTAGAGGACATTTCAGTTTTCAAATGTTCTGGTGTGTCAGCAGATAACCCCCATCCAGATTGTGCCTCTGACAAAGCAATATTTGCTGTTTCCTACTCTTTAAATTCACTCCCCCCTACAACTTGCAAAAAGATTCATGAAATTCCATCAATTCCCTACACAACAATTTACAGTTCCATAAGATTCAGTTGAACTAATTCAATCTGTAGCCATTGTGAAGGTCTTGAAATGGATTGTGGCTTCAAGAACTATACCAAACAGCTGACTACTCAGTGTTTCAACCGACCGTTCACAACAAAAGGTATCAACTCATTCAAAAATTTACCTTTCTTTAATGCCATGGTCATGTACTTCTCTTTTTCCATTTACAAAAGAATTCATTTAATTTTTAGAGGCACCGTAAAGAAACAACTGATTGCAGGTATGTACTCTTGTGAGTTTTGGTATTATTTTTTCTCCCTTACATACTTAAATCCCTTCTGGATAATTTGTGAGATCACATGTTCTAGGCGGAGTTATAGGTCTCATTCTTTTGGGAATTATTATGATGGCACTCTATGAGTGTTATAACTCAAGCAAAACCGAAAGAGAGAATCAAGCCAGAGTTGAAAAGTTTTTGGAAGACTATAGAGCTCGCAGACCGCCTAGATTTACTTATGCAGATATTAAGAAGATAACAAATTGGTTTCAGGAAAGATTGGGAGAGGGAGCTTACGGGATTGTTTATAAAGGAACATTCTCTAATGAAATTCATGTTGCTCTCAACGATTCCGAAGGAAATGGAGAAGAATTTATTAACGAAGTTGCAGCAATGGGGAAAATCCATCATGTCAACGTGGTTCGCCTAGTTGGCTATTGTGCTGATGGAGTTAGAAGAGCTCTAGTGTTTGAATACTTGCCAAATCAGTCACTTGACAAGCTCATCTTTCCATCAAGTTTCAAAGATAATATTACGCTTAATTGGAAGAAGCTTCATGATATTGCTATGGGAATAGAAAAAGGGCTAGAGTATCTTCATCAAGGATGTGAACAACAAATCCTTCATTTCGATATCAAGCCTCAAAATATTCTGTTAGACCATAACTTGAACCCCAAAATCTCTGATTTTGGTCTTGCCAAGTTATGCTCCAAGGAGAAATGTTGTCATTATGACTTCAGCTAGAGGAACCATGAGTTATATTGCACCAGAAGTGTTATCAAGTAATTCGGAAAAGCGTCTCATAAATTTGATGTCTACAGCTTTGGAATGCTGCTACTTGAAATGGTTGGTGGGAGGAAGAATTTTGCGGATATTAGCCAAATGAACTTTCATCAGCGGCTGCATCAAGGAGAAGAGTTGAAAATCAGGATTGAGGAAGATGATGATATCATAATTATTAGGAAATTGGCTATTATAGGACTCTGGTGCATCCAATGGAATGCGACAGATCGACCTTCCATCAAAGTTGCTACTCAAATGCTTGAAGGAGATGGGAGTAATCTAACCATTCCTCCTCCTTTTACAGCAAGAAACACCACCCACTTTGGCCCTTGTACGCTAGAGTTGACGGTAATAGCAGAACTAGAATGAATGGAAGCCTTAATTATAGATCAACTCCTGCATCAGAATCAGTACAAGTGAGTATTTTCATTACATATGTGTTAAGTCATTGAATCAGCTGCTTTCGCAACTCTTTTCTGTATCCAAAGTATGCCGTACGCAACATTTTGCTTTACACCTCCAAAAATTTAAGACCCATTAATAGTAAACTTTATTAAAAAAATATTTTACTTAAGTAATATAAAATTTTGATAAAATTATAAATTAAAAGAAAAATTATCTACTCTTTATTAGATAATATTTTAAAGTAAATTACTCAAATCTTCATAATAATAATTGCAAATAAATGACTAACATTTTGTAAAATATATGAAAAAATTATAACCTTTTATTAAAAATTGATTTAGATGACTAGTTTTGTTGGACAACCCTTGTCAAGGAATCAAAAAAAAAAAAAAAAGCAAATCACTATAATAATATATTACAAACTCAACCAGATTTTATGTTTTGAAAGGTATATATAATATCCTTATTAGAAACAATGCTAAATACTTCTTTTTCTATATAATACGTTAAATAACCATTCAAAAATTCGTCATCTATCCGATTTCAACAATTGTTGTATCTTCATCAGAAATGGCAAAACAAGTCATGAAAACTCAAGACCTCCATTTTGTAGATAGACCAAAAATTATGTCCGCAAGCATAATATTTTATGATTGCACAGACATAGCATTTAGTTCCTACGGAGATTATTGGAGAAATATGCGGAAAATTTGTATCCTAGAACTTCTTAGCACAAAAATGGTCAAATCATTAGCTTCAATTCGACAAGAAGAGATATCAAATCTCATTTCTACTACACCTCACTCATTAATCAACTTATCCAATAAAATTTTTTGGTTTACTAATACTGTAAATTTATCGTATTATGTTGTTTCTCTTTTCTGATTTGTTAGAATCTGAAAACTTGATGGTTGAATCTATATATAAGAAAAAGCCGTTGTATGTATATCTCATGATATTAATAAAAATTAATTATGATAGGGAAAGAAACCAAAGCAGTTGAAGTCTCCTGGAATTCCATACATTGAAGTCTTTTAAAATCAGAAGAGTCGCAAGCTTCTTGGTATATCTTACTATAAGCTTTTTGAGTTGTCCATTATTGAGCACAATAATTAAGAGATTTCATTTTATATTTTAGTTAGCCTTTTTAGTTGTCCATTATTGATCACAATAAATAAGAGATATCATTTTATATTTTAGTTAGCCTTTTTAGTTGTCCATTATTGATCACAATAATTAAGAGATTTCATTTTATATGTTAGTTAGCCTTTTTAGTTGTCCATTATTGATCACAATAAATAAGAGATATCATTTTATAATTAGAGAAAAGGACAAAACAATGAGAAAAACAAAAGATGAATGATCTTCTAGAGATACTATATCACCTTGTTTATATTTAGCTTTATAGTATATATAGATTTTTTAAGAAGTTTATTTTTGTAAAGAAAACATTATTCAAAAAATTGACTAATCAAACGTGAAAAAAAAATTAAAATAACTTTAAAAAAAATGATTTCCTCCCTAGAATGGTCCATCCCGACCGACCCATCTAAACTAGTGGTCCTTTGCAGGTTTACATCAAAAGCTGTCAAAGCATTGTTGTTTCCCACTTGATTCTTTCAGAATTTGGAGTAGCTAGTAATTAGTATGTGTGTTTCTCATTACTTCAAAATGGTATTGAGCGTTTTATAAAAGGGAAAACGCTTATAAATACTTCTCTTCTATTTTTGGATCTAAAAATACTTTTAAGATTTATTTTTTAATTTAAACATATCCTTCAATTTAACAAAAATAATCAAGTCAACATTAATTCTTTTAAAATTCATGTGATATTTTTTAATTGGTCATACGTATTCATAATAATTCAAACCATCCAAATATTTAAAAATTGCTTCTTTTATTATTTTATTATGATTTTGATTTATTATATTTTTGCTGTAAATTATCTCATCGATAAATTTGAAGTATGTAATTTTATTTTTTAAAATTGTATTTACCTCTCGATTTTTTATTGTACTTCTAGCCTAGAGTTTGATTTAATTGCTTAGTTAATTTTACTGGTTGTCCAAATGGGTTAGAGGTCTTTTATGTAAGTGCTATACATGGATTTTAATAAAAAGACATGATTGAGTGGATTTAAATTACTGTGAATGTATATGACCAATTAAAACATGTCATATGACTTTTTAAAGAATTAAAGTTCACCTAACTTGACCATTTTTGTTAAATTGAAGGATATGTTTGAACTCAAAAATAAACTTTCGAGGTATTTCTAGACCCACAGATAAAAGAGAAGTATTTCTAAGTCTTTTTCCATAGATTAGAGATATTTATGAGCCTTTCCTTTTTATAAAATGATTATTTTTTTCTTAGAGATATTTATGACCCTTTTTTTTATATAAAATAATTATTTTTTTTTCACGTTGTCTAAAGGGGAATGACGCACAATGTCATGAACCAATTTAAATATAATTATCTTACTTTACACGATTACTTTGTATCATAAATTTTAGAACTTTATGTTTAGTGAGACATGATTGGAGAAATGACAAAAATGGTCAATTATCTTTGATACTAAACACAAATTATAGTCACTTAGGATCACTTGAGCATTTTAATACTTCAAATTGTCGATGGATGCTTACTAATGACTGGTTATTAAATTATATTTAAGAAAAAAGGATCAAGAATACCTTAATGGTTTAAAAACACTCCCCCTCTCCCTCCCTCCACCCCACCCCCCACCAAACCTTTATTTACTTATTAGAAATGGTTTAAAAACACTTTCCCCTACCATCATCACCATCACTATCGAACCTTTATTTTTTATTTTTTGATCTAAAAATACTCTCACCCAAATTTAAGTGGATAGGAATTTTTATTTCTAATTACTTAATTAATTTAAAGATAATTTTTTATTTATTCAGATTTTTAATATCAGCTCATCCTTAAATATTTAAAATATTTAAGCCTAAGTATATAACCCTAACATAAAATAAAAGTTTTATTGTGTAAATATGAAGAATAAAATTCTTAATATTCTTATACTTCATTTTTACACAACAAATTATTTGTATATATTTTACTATTTTATGTTTTAATTTTGGAATAATTTTTAATTATATTCAAATCATCACGTAAACATTTTTAATTATATAAATGTTTAAAAAAAATTACTTTTTAATAATAATAATAATAATAATAATAATAATAATAATAATAATAAATAATTTGATATAATTAGTTGCCGGTAATGAAAGGTTTTGTAAATTTTGACGAAATATTTGGTACATTAAATTTGCAGTTAATGTTATCGATTTGAGTACATGGGTTTCCTTTTCAATATTAATCTCTGATTATCATGACAAAAAAAAGAAATAAAAAATTTAAAGAAATAATAATTTTATTATTGTTATAAAATTGTATAAAACAATACAAGAATAAAGTAGGGAAAGAGTCTTGTGCTGATAATTGTGTTATGAAACTGTATAAAACAATACAAAGAATAAAGTAGGGAAAGAGTCTTGTGCTGATAATTGTGTTATGAAACTGTATAAAACAATACAAAGAATAAAGTAGGGGAGAAGAGAGAAGATTTCTTATTGCTCTTGAATAATATTCAGATGTATATTACAATGAAGGAAACCTTATATTTTATAGGAAAAAGCTGACTTAGTCTCCAAGTAAGAAACTGAATTGGTCTTCAAATAGGATTCCTAACACTCCTCCTTGGATGTCTATTTGTTAGATTATGTGCCTCGTTAAAACCTTACTAGATAAAACCCTGTGGGAAAAAATCTAGTGAAGGAAAAAGAGTACACATATCTAATAATACGCATTTTGGATGCCTCATTAAAAACCTTACAAGAAAAACTCAATGGGACAAAACCTTGTGAGGAAAAAAGAGTACGTCGCTTATTAACTCCCCCTTTAGGATCAAAGAGTTTTGCAAGTTCCTCACTTCAACTTCTTTAAGCAAACAGTATATTGCCTTTTGAAAATTCTTCAAGAGTTTCAATTCAAGTTATCAACTTGCATAACAATATGAAAGATGTTTGATTTATTTAATCAATATGAGGATTATAAACAAGTTTTTCAAGAATTTGTATATGCTTTATCCATTTTAAATCCTTCAAATGTTTTCATATCAATTTTGTCCAGTGACAATATTCAATATTAAATGCATGACACTTTCTAGTGTCTAGTTTGCAAGTCAAATAAGCTTTGTGCTTACCAAGATGTACCATTCCACTTGACAATTAGAACATGCTTTAATATATCATAGGATTAAGATCCTCATAATCTTTTACAATATTGCGCTATATTGTATCAAAGATATCATAGACAGAATATTTTTTTGTCTGTTTGTAATGCGACATAACTTGTTGAGATCTCATCACTTCATTATTTTCAAGTAGCTACTCCTTTCATGAGGTTTCATGAAGTGTTATGTCATAAGCTTTTCATGAGCATATTGCCTCTTTATTATAACCACTTTGATCATTTATTCCTTTCAAGAATTGGGATCAATTGCATGTTTTATACATGTCATAGACTTTGTCCTTCAGGGACATTCAATAAGAGTATTTCAACTCTTAGTTTCTTATTATCTCCCGCTATATTAGACAAACTAAAATATATATTCCAATCTATCTTAGTGAATCCATCTCTTTATGCATCATGATATATTTATTAATTATATACTGCATATCAAAATTATTAGATAAAAATTATATGGTCCATGACCATAAATCAATTGAGGAGAATTTGATCATAATGTATTAGATTGATGCAATTATAGACCATGAAATTTTATTCTCATAAGCAATGATTGATCATTTATTTAAGGCGTTTAGTGTCAATCAGCTTGAATTTTTATCAATATTATCAAGATGAATCGTCTGGATTACGTATTCTGAAAATCGTGCTCTTAATTCAATTATCTTGCAAAAATAATTTTACGATTGTCAAACTTCAAGTTAATAATAAATGCACATGTGATCATTTTATTGATGCATTTATTTCACATATCACATGATGGTGAATGGACCCATATTCACCTTTCATACTTTCAGAATTTAGGGAATTCAGTCCTAACATTAGTTGATCCAATCAACTTATCATGAGAACAAGCAACGTTGAAGAATCTTTTATTTCTTCAATATATGTCTAATGAGTAAACTTCAAGTTTACCATGACATGTGCCTTTTGCCATAGTAAATTTCTGATGTACTATTACATGAACAAGTTTCACATTTCTTACTCGGGGAGTAAATTTTAACTTTATTTCTTCTCAACTACTCTACTTCTCGTAGAGGTAAGTCATGATCCTTTTTAAATCTGTAAATGCATCTGACATTCGATTTGTAATTTTTGCATGTGAATAATCTTTTGTACTTCTTGCTCACAAATAGAACATATGGATCAAGATGAGACAATGATGAATTTTTTCACAATTTTTTTTGATATCATCATCTTCTCCCCCTAATTTTGGGAAAAGTGTCTCATCAAGTCGACAATCTGCAAATCGAGCAATGAATATATCTTCAGTTAATGGTTCAAACGAAAAAAGTGTCTCATCAAACCGACAATCAGCAAATCGAGCGGTGAACATATCTTTAATTAATGGTTCAAGATAGTGTATAATGGAGGGTGATTCAAACCCAACATATATTTCTAATCTTCTTTGAGATCCCATTTATGCGATGTGGTGGTGCCACAGGTACATATGCAGCACATTTTTCAAACCCAACATATATTTCTAATCTTCTTTGAGGTCCCATTTGTGTGATGTGGTGGTACCACAGGTACATATGCAGCACATTCAAAAATTCTTAAATGGGATATATTAGGTTCTTGAACCAAAACCAGTTGCAATGGAGAATGCTTATGATAATTTATCGGTTTGAGACGAATAAGTGTTGCAGCATGTAAAATTGCATGTCCCCATAAAAAAGTGGACAATTTAATTTTCATAAGCAATGGTCTTTCTATCAATTGCAAGTGTTTAATTAATGACTCAGTAAGGCCATTATGAGTATGAACATGAGCAACATGATGTTCAACTCTTATCTCAATGGATAAACAATAGTCATTGAATACTTGTGATGAAAACTCTGCAGCATTATCAAGGCGAATGGACTTAATCTGATTATCAAGAAATTGTGCTTATAATCGTATTATTTGTGCCAATAATTTTGCAAATACCAAATTATGAGATGAATAAGCACACATGAGACCATCTAGATGAAGCATTTATTAGGATCATAAAATACCTAAACGTCCCACTAGGTGGGTGAATAGGTCCACAAATATCCCCATGTATATGTTCCAAAAATACAAGACTCAATCCCAACTTTTGTTGGTGATGATCTCACAATCAACTTGCCTTGATAACAAGTCGTATAAGAAAATTCACCATTTAAAAGAATCTTTAGGTTCTTTAATGGATGTTTATTTGAATTTTCTATAATTCGTCTCATCATTATAGATCCAAAATGTCTCAGACAATCATGCCAATGTACAAAAGTATTGAAATCAGTAACTTTTTGGTTTACTATAGAATGTGCCTCAATTGCACTAATTCTTGTTCAATACAAATCAGATAATAAAGCACAAAACTTTTCTATAACACATGTCTTTCCAGAGACATTCAGCACTAATTCTTATCCAATACAAATCAGATGATAAAGTATGGAACTTTTCTATAACACATGTCTTCCCAAATACATTCTTGGTGATACCAAGATATTCAATACTCATCTCATCCATTGTCTGGATATGATAATCGTTTGCACGAATATCTTTAAAACTCAACAAGTTTCTCCGAGATTTTGGAGAAAACATAGCATATTTATGATGAGTTTAGTTCCCTTGGACAAAATTATAATAACTCTTCCAAAGCCCTCAATCATATTAGTACAACCAAAAATTGTAGTAACATTTACTTTGTCCATATTTAAATGAGAAAAATATTTCTCATTTTTGAATATCGTATGTGTCGTACCAGAATCAATCAAGCAAATATCTTCACAATTAAATAACATGCTTTTGGAATTATCCATGTCTTCACATAAAATAAAATAAACATCTACTAACTTTTATTCCAAAATAAAAATAAGATAGTATAATAAATTATAAACTATCTTCTACCAAGTAATCAATAAATAATGGATATATGCACATACTATATCAACTTATTATAATTATGCAAATAAGGCATATTACTTGACATTTTTTTTTTCAAGTAAGAAAAATATATTAACTAATTTACAAGAAATAGCCAATAATTCTAATTTTTTTGGTACACTATTTTCAATATATTTGATATAAAACACACTAGAATACAAACTAATAATAGTTGTAACATTTAACAATATATGTCTTTGTTTACTAGATCAATTTAATATCTAGTTTAATATAAAGTTATAAACACATAATAGATTTTAGCGTTTGACTAGCAATTCTCCACTTTAATACACTAAATAAATAATAAACTCAAATTTTAAGATATGCACATTCATATTAAGTTTTATTAAGTACTATCACATTCACTTCAAAAAATGGATCTGTATCTGTAGCACTTATCAAAAAGTTCTCATTCTTCAAGAATGGAACAAAATCATCTTAGCATATCAATTTATGATAGCTTAGTATCTTATTCCATGTTCATGTGCATTATTCAATCACTTGTATCTGTTGCACTTATCAAAAAGTTCTCATTCTTCAAGAATGGAACAAAATCATCTTAGCATATCAATTTATGATAGCTTAGTATCTTATTCCATGTTCATGTGCATTATTCAATCACTTGTATCTGTTGCACTTATCAAAAAGTTCTCATTCTTCAAGAATGGAACAAAATCATCTTAGCATATCAATTTATGATAGCTTAGTATCTTATTCCATGTTCATGTGTATTATTCAATCACTTGTCTTTTTTCAGACATTATGCACTGCGACCACATTCATTTTAAGGAATGAAGTATTTTAACGGAATATATTTTATGACTTTTCACCAAAAATACATTAGTTAGCTTTAGTCATCATTAATATGGTGCATTGAGACTTGAACCAACGTCTTATCCATATAAAGACATCTTACGCCATAAATTGATAGAGCTTGAACCTAGCATCTTATTATCATGCTTTTGGATGTGACCATCGTCAAGTGGTTATATTTTTCTTTTAGATTTTTTCACAAAACAAGTGGATCCTTGACTGTGAGATAGTCATATTTTAAAATTTCATCAAGATGATGACACAAGAATATCGTAGCCTTAGCATAGTATTATTTTGATGCTTTATTTTCATATGATGTCTCCAAGACATCTAGCATCCAACACCCATGAATGATAGTTCTTGCCCAAACTATGAAGGACAACAAACTCAAGTTTCTCAAGGTTAGCCATATCAATAAAGAGAAAATAAATAAATAAATAATACCTTAACCTTGAAACTTAACCTTCACTTTTTGGCAGAGTCTCGTGCTGATAACGTGTTATGAAACTGTATAACATAATACAAAGAATAAAGTAGGGGAAGAGTCTCGTGCTGATAGCCATGTTATGAAACTGTATAAAACAATACAAAGAATAAAGTAGGGGAGAAGAGAGAGTTAGTGAATTGATTAGATTCACCTCCGACTACACAAAATAATTTTATCTAATAATATCTATTTTATCATACTATATCTCAACCACATGTATTTAATTTTTCCATTGCAAAAATAATATTTCACATGAGTTATTATTGCTTGGCAACCACTTATGGATTTTGAAATCCACTTACTATCATTTATTGTACCCCTCTTAGTACAATTAATATACTTATGGTACCTCGCATGTATCATCAATGATTTTTTTTCAAAATATAAATAATGTCATTTTCTTTTCAAAATATAAAATACCACCATTTTCAACAAGGTATAAAACTTGTCATCATTTTCCCTCTCTTTCAAATTATTATTTCAAAACTATTTTCAATAACACTAATATGATAAATATAATCACTCCAATAAAGAAATAATATTTTCAACAAGCTCAATTTTCAAAAAGCTCAAGTTATTACTCCCTCTGTCCTATTATATGTGGCATCCTTTCCTTTTTAGTCCGTCCAAAAAAGAATGTCACCATACTCTAATTGAAAAGAATTTACCTTTAAAATTTCTTTTTTACCCTTAATGAAATGATTCTCAGACACACAAATATCTAAGAATAATTTTAGACCACAAGTTTTAAAAGTCTTCCTTTAGTTAAACACTGTGCCAAGTCAAAGAGTGCCACATAAAATGGCACGGAGGGAGTATAACATTGCATTCTATCATATCACAATAAATTACCACAAATATGTATTAACATTAAAGTAGCATACAATAAAAAATTTAGATCNTTATATTTATAGGGAAAAACTGACTTGGTCTCCAAGTAAGAAATTGAATTGATCTTCAAGTAGGATTCCTAACTCTTAAACGAATCCACATAATAGACATTCATCATAAATAGAATATGTTTTAAAACAATTATGATTATTATTATTATTATTTTATTATTATTATTATCATTTGTTATTTATTAAAAATTAAATTTTTTTTAAAAAACATTATACATCAATATAATTAAATTTCATTATGATGATTTAAATATAATTAAAAAATAATCCAAATAAATAAAAAATTATTCCACAAAAAAGTAGTGCATAAAACATAAAATAAAATAAAAAATTTTATTGTGTAAAATGAAGAATAAGAATTTTATTGTGTTATTTAAAGGATAAGAATAAGAATTTTATTGTGTTTTTAATAAGAAGAATTAAAATTTTGACTATTTTATTCTTTATTTTTACACAATAATTTTTTTGTTTTATTTTTAGACTTATTAATATAGACTTAATTAATTTACATATTTTGGAATAACTTAATATTAAGAATTGGAGTAAATAAAAAATTATCTTTTAAAATAAATAAGTAACTAATTAGTAAAAGAAGTCAATTTAATTATATTAGAGTTAAGATTAATTTTTAGACAAAAAGGTGGAAAGAGGGGATTTGTGAACCAAAAACAAAGATGAAGGGTATTTTTAGATCAAAAGGTGAAAAAAAAAGTATTTTTGGGTCATTTTCAATAGATTAGGGATATTTTTAGCCCTTTTCTCAATATTTAATTAAAATTGTGAAAATAGAAATATTTAATGGGAGCTTACATCTTGAAGTACAAAATTTGTATATGTTATTTTTGATTTATTTTAGGAGTTGGTGTAACTTTGGAGATGCAATCTTAATTATTTTTTTTTATATATTATCTGTGCATATTATAGTTATTTTATATTTGAAGTACAAAATTTGTAGTTTATGTTATTTTTGATCTATTTCAGGAGTTGGTGTAACTTTTGAAATGCAGTTTTAATTATTTTTTATATACTATCTGTGCATGTTATAGCTTTTTTTATATGGAAAAGAGTCAAAATTGCTTTTGAACTATGTGAAATAGATTATTTATGTCACGCCCCAAATTCCTTTAAAGCGGACCGGCACCCGTCGCCGATAAGGCTCGGAAGAACCAACCTGTATCTATACGATTTCTATACATATTATTAGGGATTTCTACACTCAACATGTCTTTATGGAAAAAAACAGTAATAACAAGCCCAAAAAGAAATGCATATGACTAGGCCGTTGGGGCCTTGTTGTCTTAGTACAAACCATAACCACACTTTAATTTACATAGTCCACAAAGTCTCTAGATAAGAACAATATCTAATAAGGGTCGGGACAGGCCCCGCCTCGACCAATACACAATACACAAATACAACTCTAGACACACAAAGCTCCAAAGCAACCTGAAGCTTGGTAACAGCAGCTGAATATCCTGTAATCTTACTGAGTAGATCTACTAGCACCTGTACTTGCAACATGAATTGTAGGTCCCCCGTAAGGGACGTCAGTATGAGATAATGTACTGACTATGTAAGACAGAAAATACTGTATATGAAGTAACAACTCAAATAAAAATATGCACTGATGTTGGGTAAGAGACCACCAGTATCTTATTCCATGTTCATGTGTATTATTCAATCACTTGTCTTTTTTCAGACATTATGCACTGCGACCACATTCATTTTAAGGAATGAAGTATTTTAACGGAATATATTTTC